>JARHVA010002708.1:92500-152500 GCA_037957365.1 Torreya grandis | reverse complement strand
TATATACTAAGCCACAATCAATTATTAACATGGAATCATCTATTATAGGATTATACTAAATAAACTATTAATCATAAAATGTAACTAGTGAATGGCCAAACATAACAAAATTCAATCATGCCATATTGAACCATCTTGAACAATATTGAACCATAATGAGTCATATTATGCCATGTAGTGTTATGTGAAACCATAATGTCACAAAGATAATCAATGGCCACACACCCCAAATAATAATGGGCTACATAAGCTAAATAGTGATGGCTAAACAATCGATATAATAATGGGCTACATAAGCCAAATAGTCATGGGCTACACAAGCCGAATAATGATGGGCTACACAAGCCAAATAAAAATGGGCTATACATGGAAAATTTTCTACGTTAGGCCTCCTAAAAAGCCTCCACATTCCTCTCAACCTCCTTAGACCTCCCAAAACTACTTAGACCTCTTGAAACCTCCTTATTCCCTCCTTAGACCTCCAAAATAAATGGCCATAATATATATGTATGCATGTATGTATGTATGTATGTGTCTATGTATCAACACCATATTTGGTGGTTGGGAAGGATTATGTCACGAACCTATCTCACACAGGTTCCCATCTTGACCCAACATATTTTTCAATCTACTTCTCCCCCACAGTGCATGTTGCACACATTATAATATATGGATGTATGCATGTATAATCAACACCATATTTGGTGGTTGGGAAGGATTATGTCACGAACCTATCTCACACAGGTTCCCATCTTGATCCAATAGATTTTTCAAGCTACTTCTTCTCCCCCATAGTGCATGTTGCACACATTACAATATATATATATATATATATATATATATATATATCACATGAAGCAACATTCATAAAAAACCAAATGAACATACTAATTTTAAAAAATCAAATGTCAAAAAAATCAATTTAAAAGTCAGTAATCCATTGAAATCATGAAAATAGATTAGAAAGTCATAAATAAAGTTAAAAAAAAGTTGGCACCAATAAACAAAACAAGTCCAAGTCATAATTTTCAAGTCATAAAAAAAAAAGTTACAATCAAATGTAAAATCATATACTTCAAGTTTAATTAAAATAACTTATAAATGTTCAAAACTCCAAAAGAAAAATAAAATGCAAGTTCAATTTCAAGGACTAGTGTTGGTTCTCAAAGTAAAATCAAAATCATCACATTACTCAAACTACGTGACTATAAAAGTCACCCAAGGGGAGAAAGAATTGATAAAACTCAATCACCTCCTAGAGGTGAGAGAACAAAGGCAACTTGATTACATCCATGAGGTAGAGGAAAACATCACATCATCCTCCATATACATCCTAAAAGAGCAACATGATTACCTCCTAGAGGTAACAAAGTAAGACTCAACTACCTCCCCTAGGTAGGAAAAATAAGAATAATAATAATCCTCCTTATGCTTCCTAGTAGTAAGTGCTGATGTAACTATATAGAAATAAACCAAGTGTGAATCTCATACTTGACACCTAGTGCCAAAAGTACGCCAAGAAATTTTACAAATATCCCAAAGTATATGGACCAATTAATTATTGATCTCTCAACAAATAATATAAGTCAATTTTGATCATTGCACTTAACTCAAATGCTTTCCCAAATAACACTATGTTTAATCTTTGTTGTCTTGTTCCAATGAAAGTAATAATATGTGTTGATAACACTCATATAACCTTATCACTAATGCAAAGATCTCAGTGGTTGTAATATCACAATTGGTTCACATGGATATATCATTGCCCAATCTCTATTAATATTCCCAAAGTAAAGTAATCATATATATTATAAAAATTATAATCACACTTACAACCACTTAAATAGTCAAGAAATCCCCTCAGGACCAAATCATCTCAAAACAATCATTCTTACCTCTCATACAAATAGATAAAACTGCTTATATGAACACGTTAATAAACCCATTATTAATGATAAGCTCAAATTTGAGGTCTATGTCTATCGTCAAATAATCTACAAATAATGTCACACCCCAATTTCAAGCTTAATGAAGTTCAAAAGTGCATTTCATGATTAAAATATGCATAGGTCACCCAATAAATGAACCCATCGAGTCCATAAAATATAACAAAATCTATACTCTGAATAATACACTCCATATAACAACTCATATTATGTGTCAAGTTTACACCTCTAGAGGTCAACTCATACTACAAATGTAATAAAACTATTGAGACACAGTGCTTTAATGTATGGGTATTATAGTTTGAAGTGCATAGGATAAATTTCAAGGCATAATAAGACTTCTTTAAGCTTCCCTACAATGTCCAGTTTCCTCCTTATGCCATGCTTCAGACAAGAAAAATTCAAAAGGTAAGTCAATAGTTCATAAAAATATTTAATAATTTTTTTATTAAATGTAAAAATTTCACACATACAAACCCTGGGCACCATGATACAACAATATTTTAACGAGAAAGTGAAAAAATTGGTTAATATAATTTTACATGCATGATTATTCAAATAAAATTTTTTTTGGCTTAAATAAGATTTAAAAATAATACATTGCATATAATGTTTCAAGAATTATAGTCATGGAGTTCATTGTCCTCATTTTGCAAAGATCTTGTAAAATCGAGGTCTAGAGTTCAAACCTATCTTTTGGTCAAACATGTTTGGTGGTCAAAACTAATTTCTTTTTCAAAATTAATTAGTTAAAAATAATTTTTATTTTCATGCAATTACGCACTTTCGACATTAGTCCACTTATGACACTTTTAACTTCCTTTTCTAGTCACTTTTTTTAATTGAAAGTGGTCATGTGACTAGTTGATTTTGTAAAATTTTACATGTTTTGGACACATTGGAATGGTCCATTTTTTAATTTAAATTTTCACTATATAGTTTTTACAACAAAATTTTAAAATAGTTTTTAAGTTTGTTTTGTGACACTTGAGATACTTATTGTAGTTAAATCCTTTTGAAAATTTTTGTTTGCATATATTTGATCAATTATTATTATTTGTACACTAGAAAATTGTTTTATTATTAAATGCAATATAAAAACACATTAAATTTTATTTTTAAAGTTTTTATAATGTTTTAGTGTCAACATTAAAGGGAAGTAATAGATTCTCCTAATTTTGTGCTAGACAAATATCAAATGTTAAATGGGTCCAACTATAACATTTGAAAAATCCTTATTTAAGAAAAATTTATGGTTCATAAATTGTGGAATATTTTTTTGAGGACTTAAAAAATCTCATTAGAGAGAAATATCACAACAGAGCTTACCAGTGCATTTAAATAGAAATCATAGGAAGCTATGTTGACTATTTTGAGGAGTGTTAATGATGAATTCCTACTCCATATCAGTAATAATGAGTCTCCTAATGATACCTAAAAACTCTTTGAGTCTATGCACAAGGGATCTTATCTCTCAAAGATAATTAAATTGATTATTGAATTTCTAACTACACCCATGAAAGGTGATGAAAAAATTGTTAATTTTATTATAAAAATAAAAAAAACTTAGTTAGATGGTTGTAATTGTATTATTATTCAAGATGAACTATTATATTTTATTATTCAGTTAAATATTCATAAAAAAATTGTAATTTTATTTCAATGCTTAATTGTATTAGGGTCTTACTCATACTTAATTGATATTCTCCTATACTTGTTTTGATAATTTTACTAACCCCTCATATTGTACCACAAGATTTGGTGAGCACTAGATTAGATTTACTTTCCTTTTTTATTATAATAGATTGAACATTAAGCCTAGAAATCTTTTAGGGTTGTTGCATGATTGTGTTAGACTGTAAGATTTAGAACCCTTCCTAGCATGGTGAATTGTGATAAGTGATCCCTTAATCAGGTCTAGTGGATCCCCGTATTGGTTATGCCCTCGCTTAACAAATGTATTTCAAATTGTAAGTGTAGTTATGATATATCTTCTTTGATCTAGGATTGATTTATAGACATGATGCATTTTTGATTTCATACATTTTAGTGAACTTGATGTGAACTAACCCTTACAAGATTTTTTCATCTTATTTCATTTCTTTCATTATTTCATCATTATTTTTATTATATATCTGCCATATTGGATTGACTAGATTGACTCTGTCAACCTAGTATCTAAATTTTATGTATAGGTTTTTAGGTATAGGTTACTCGATCGATCGTATTGACCTTGTACAATTTTTAAAATTTATAGACATCCAGTCTAGACTACTAGGTTGACCCAGTTGACCTAGTACATTTTTAGGCACCCACTTCAACATACTAGGTCAATTGAGTCCACCATGTACATTTTAGGCACTCAAAAACAAGTTTTTATAAAGTTCGATCGACCCAATCAACCTAATTAATAGAATTTACAAGCATATACCAAGGTTATTGAAAAAAAAAATTAATTCTTTGCATCTCTGATCCACTAAAGTTCCTTTCTATCTCTTTATCTCTTTCTTTATAGTCTTTCCTTTCATAGTTTATAGTCTTAAAAACTACCCTTATACAATCAACTGGATTGACACTACTGACCCAATTCTATGTCTTATGTGCTATCTAGATAAGTAGGTCGACTCTACCAACCATGTTCATTTTCAAACCTTGATTTTGTAGTATAATTTTGACCCTATCAACCCTATTCTATATTTTGTGCACACATTTTTGACCATATCAACATTGTAATTTGTTTAAAAGTTAGAATTAACCTTATATGATAGTAATTAATTCACACTTTCTTTTCTTATTTCTTGCATGCTTAGAATAGATCACATAGTCTAATTAGTTGGTTTTCAATTAATCATTTAGTTAATTATTTTCTATTTTATCCATATATGACCAAATCACATAATTTAAACAAGCATTTTAACATTTGTCTACCCAAGGCCAACCTACTTGGATTTCATCACCAAGGGGGAAGCCAACTTGGTACTCTGGTCAAGTATAAATCATGGTTAATTGTATATTATAGCTAATCACCTGACACATTTATCAACATGGTGTGTGAAGTGAGGGGGTAAGCCCCAATACCAAGATTGTATAATTTCCACTATAGTCCATTTCAGCGTAAACTACTTGAAACCATCCTTAGATTATCATTCTAGTTCCTTACTTATATCCAACTTCCCCATCACATTTAAAATCACATCTTAATAATCTTATAAATATTTAGGTTGACCAATTAGTTAGCTCTTTACCTTCTAAGTTGATTTCTAGCTCTTTTCTCAATTGTATTTTGTATTGCAAAAACTTACATTAGCTAGTGTTGGTACAAGGTTTTGTGTTATTTGCCTCAATTAGATTGGCCAAAATTAACCCAATAGACTATTTGTTTCCTTTATATCATTTAGTTTCAAATTCTCTACAAAAAATTATCTTTTTTCAGTTTACACCCTGTTATAAGCCTCTTAACTTTCCCTATCTACTATACTAGGTTGACCCAGTGACCCTGTATCTTTTTCATCCCCTGTTCACTGTACTAGATTGACCTAGTCAACCCTGTGCTATTTATATGATTTAATTTATCCTTTTTAGCCTCTATTCACTATACTATATTGACTCAGTCATCCCTATATAGTTTTTAGACCCTAGTTTTGTGCTAGGTTGACCCAATCGACCCTATACTACTTTCTACCATCCCTATTTATTAATCTAATTCCCTAACTTTCTTTTTGACATTCTATTAATCTCTCTTCAGTCATAATGAAGTCTCCTATTAGAATATTCTTGGATATATTTAATTCATTTAGATACTATATGGGATGTTCATTTCTTCCTTTCTTTTCCTCCCAATAACACCATCACTCTTGTGACACCTCTTCTTTTCCTTCATCCATAAACTATAATATGGTGAAATTAACACCTCAAGATGAAGTTGATGGATATAATCCTTTCTAACTACCAAGAAAAATCTCATCTTGAAAATCTTCAAACTAATTTGGGAGTAATTGATACAAGTTTACTTAACAATCCTACTAGTAATCCTTCTTCTAGCAATCCTCCCCCTAACACCAATTTTGGGAGTGCTCATACCAACACCAACTCACGTCTTGATACAACTCAAATTTTAACCCAAGTTATCCAACAAATGAACATAATTGAAAATTATAATACCAACCAAATGATGTAACTTCAACAACATTTAATCAATGTGGCTAATCAACATCCAACTATGCATCCTCAAGCTAATCCCAATTTCATTCCTCCACCTCTTCAGGATGCCTCAATAATGTTATTCCTCAACCCATAATGAATAACAAGATGCTTCAAACCATTGAAAATTAGCCTTTATATCCCTTCATTATATCCATTGATATTGGTAATATATCTCTAACTATTAAGTATGATGGGACTAAAGGCCTTGCCTTATTTCTCAAAGCCTTTGACAACATTTACAAGGAGTGGATCCAAACTAATACCTTCACCACTACTAAAATCTTAGTCAAAACTTTCACTGGTGATGTATTAGAATGGTATAATCAACTTCCCCAACATTCTTTTTAGCAACTTGAAGATTTTGTTAATCCTTTGGTTAAAGAGTTTCAACACAATGATCTTCCCAAAAATTATCTTAGCCACTTCATCAATGCTAAGCAATCTCCTACTAAATCAACTCATGACTTTATTAAAATATGTAAATATTTAGCTCATAAAGTAGACCATAACATGATTGAAGACAACTTATTCAAACTCTCTATCACCACTTTGACCCCCACTCTTTAATATAAGGTTCAAACCTTTGCTCCTCAAACACTTAATGAAGCTCTTGATCAAGATAAACATCAAGAATTTCTCATGAAGCAATTCAAACATAATCCAAAAATAATTAAAGGATATTTCCAAACATCTAATGCTATCACTAGTAATATTTTGTAAACCAAACTAGGAGTTACCAAAATCGATGCTCCTTCACCTTCTCATACACCTCTTTTGGTTTAGCAAATGAAACAATTTTTAATGCCCTAAAAACTTTTCATCTATCCCAATGCTCCTCCTAAGTGGTATGACCCCAATCTATTTTGTTAGTTCCATGCTAACATTGGGCATTATCATAAATCTTTTAGAGGTCTCACCAATTTTTCTGTATCTTATATGCTTGGTGATTCATTCAATCATGAAGCTATGATCAATTTTCATCATCAAGAATACACCACTACTTTTGAAAAATGGCAAACTTCTAAAGATTCTACATTAAATAACCAAAAATATTCTTCCAATAATCAATTAAATACCAAGGATGTTTTTGCCATTGACTTTGATTATGATCAATATTTCAACAATTCTCAATATGTCAATACTACTAAGGTTAATTATCATCGTAAACTAGCTCATAAAGATCCCATTACCAAACCTAAGAAGCCATCTTTGGAGGAACAACTTCTTAAAGATACTACCACTACTAATGTTGCTTTAGAATTTCAAGAAGAACAATCTCCTCCTTCTAATCCTCCAACCACATCTCTTCCTCCAAAGTCTAATTTACCTTCTAAACCTCATGTTAATTCTTCTAAGTCTCATTCAAATTTTCTTGAATAACTCAACTCTATGCCTTATAAGATTACACTTATGGAGTTGGTCCACACTTCACCTTTTCATCATAAATTCCTTATGCAACAACTTCAAGAAATTGAAGATCCATCTTCCATAGATGAAGAACCACCTTCTATTGAATCTCAACCTACCAATGTAAATACCATTGAAACTATGTGTCTCTCTTCCAAACCCTCTATTGAATTCCTTGAAGAGGACATGATCAATGATGAAATTATTTTTTGTGTTGATGATCCACCACTCTTTATCAAAGTAGCCATTAATACCACTCTTATCCATAAATTTATATTTAATTAAGGTTTTTTATTAATGTAACATATTTATGGCTCATCCAACAACTTAGTTATAACAAGGATTATCTCAATCAAACCCATCTTACTTGTCATGGTTTTGATAAGACTTATCATAAACCACTTGGTTATATTTAGCTTCCATTAACTATTATACCTAAGACTATTTAAACCAATCTTATGGTCCTTGATATTCCTTTATATTATAACATACTCCTTGGTCATCTATGGACTCATCGAATGAGGACCATTACTTCTTCTAGTAGTCAATGTATTAAATTCTTACATAATGAAAAATGGTATAAACATGAAGCTGATCCCAACCTGTGGAGCATTCAACTTCCCAGTCCTAAATCAAAATATTATATTCCTACCATTCCTAAAATCAATAGTGCTCCATTAACCTATTTCATCAATATGAATCCTAATTTACAAGTTACTCTTACAGATTTCAATGATGACAAGCCCAATGACTTGAAACATAATTGCAATACTACTAGGTTAGATCCCTACATTTTTAAATGGATTCCTCCTCTATTACCCAGGTTCCTACTACTCCTCTCATTGATAAGATTAATAATTTCCCCCTCCATACAATGCCGAGGAGCCTTCTTTACCTGAAGATGCCTTCACTTATAATGATTTTAGAGTGGTCAAATTATTTCAAGATCCTATAATCATGTCTCCTCATAAATTCAATAATATCAGGATTTCAACCTCTGAAACTCCCCCTAATTCTCAAGTATGTACAATTTCTACAATGTATGGTGATAACTATATCATGACCCAATATCAATCTCGAGACTTAGATGTCTAGCATTATCAAAAAACCTTAGCCTAAATTCATGATTTTAATCAAGATGTTCATACTATTTTTGTGGGTCATACCTTAGATCCTAAGGGTCATGTGCCTCTTTCCAATCTTCCTCTTATCGATACTCCTTGGTTGGTAGAGAAAATTATACCTTCTGAACCTCTAAAAGTTTCTACATCTCCTTTACCACCTATTGATCCAATCATTGCATCTGATCCTTTTCCCATTATTAAACCCACTGATATTCCACCCCCTTCTACTTTGTGTACTTCTTCTACTCCTAAAATTATACTAGAGGCCAAGGCAATCGATGTTTGTTAGATACATTCTAAGTATGATCACCATGGCAATCAAATTATATAACTTGAAGTAGATGTCAAGTATTATGGTCCTCTTCCTACCTTGCCTAATGACGAAGCTATCCTTGAGTTACTTTATGCCTGCGAACCTCAACTTCCTCAACAACATCATAAACTTGGAAATTTTAAAAATAAAACTCCTTACTTCAACAACTTCATTGATAACATTGACCCTAAAACAAATCCAATTTTTGCCTTACCTAATGCACCATACCACTTTAAAGATGAAAACACCATGCTTATTAAAGAAACCACTCAAATTGAATATGGTACTCCATCTTGTCCTTAATCAATTACTATCTCTCATGAACTCTCACCTATTGAACATGATAATTTTAGCCTATTATTTGACAAATATCATGAGGTTTTTGCTTAGTCGTATGAGGATATGCTTGACATTGACCTTAGCATTATGGTGCATAAAATCATTAATCATCATGATGCCACGTCTATGCATAAAAAATAAAGAAAATTTCCACTTAAAGTTTCCAATTTATGTCATAAGTAAATCATCAAATTACTTAATGCTAAATTTATAAAACTAGTACATTATTTTGAATGGGTTTCCAACATTGTTCCCATTCAGAAGGTCACTATGGTCATTCACATTTGTATTGATTTTCACAATCTTAATCTTGCTTTTCCCAAGGACAATTTCCCTTTCCCTTTAGTAGATGCCATTATTGATTCCATGACTGGTTATGAAATGTTATCTCTTATGGATTCTTTTTCAAGATATAATCAAATTCGTATTGCCCCTGAAGACCAACATAAGACTAATTTTACTATGGAATAGGGAATCTATTTCTCTATCAAAATGTACTTTAGCCTTAAAAATTCTAGAGATATTTACCAATGAGTGATGACTCACATATTTCATGATATCATTCACAAAATTGTTGAAACCTATGTGGATAATCTCATTGCTAAATCCAAACATCGTAAGAATCATCTTTTTGATCTCTCTATCATCTTTGACCATCTTATTAAATATAAAGTTAGGCTTAATCCTTATAAATATGTCTTTGGAGTCACATATATAAAATTTTTAGGGTTCTTAGTATTTATCCATGGCATTGATGTTGATCTGACCAAAATTAGTGTTATCATCAACATGCCTATTCCTAAAATTCATACTTATTTAGGCAAACTTGGTATAATAAGATGATTCATCCATAAAATGGCATATCAAATTCACTCCATCAATTCCCTTCTTAATAAAGGTACTACTTTAGAATGGATGGATGCATGTCAAAAAGACTTTGATAATATGAAAGAGTTATTGATTTATCCACCCACAATTAATCTTCTTTATAATGCTAAACCCTTGATTCTATATACATCTTCCACACCTATTTAAATTGGGGCAATGCTTACCCAACAAGATGATATGGGAAGAGAGTATGTTATCTACTACATTAGCCAAGGCCTCATTGATTATGAGACACATTATACATAAATTGAGCATGATTTCCTCACCATCTATTTTGAAACTAAAAACCTTTGTCATTATATGCTTTACCAAACTACTTATGTCATTGTTCATTCTTACCCCTTCATCATTTCTTATCCAAATAATTTCTTCTTAGAGATAGAATTGGTAAATGGATGGTCCTCCTTATGGAATTTGATCTCTGCATTATCACTCAAAAATATATTAAAGAGAAAATCATAGCTGATCAACTTGATGCAACTCCCATACCAACGAATTCTTCTATTCAAGATGATCTTTTAGATGATAATATCCTTTACATCAAAGGTATTAATCAAGTTATTTCTCTCAAAGATTAATTTCATAGCTTTACCATCGATCTTGAAGCCAATAATCTTGATGAATCTACTACTCCCTCTGGTACTACTAAACCAAAGGTAGTTATTGAGGAGCTTCCTAAAATTAATATCAACTTACATGAGGATACTTATAACCTTTACTTTGATGGTGCTAAATGCCTTCAAGGAGTTGGGGTAGGTTGTATTCTCACAAATCCTCTTGGTAAGATCATTATTTTAGATTTTCACTTCACCTTTGATGTCACCAATAATATGGATGAATATGAAGCTCTCATTTTAGGCATGATAGCTACTCTTAACTTATACGTTCAATACCTTCATGATTTAGGTGATTCTCAACTTATTTGTCATCAATTTAGTAGTGATTATCAAAGCAAAATTTATAACCTCATCACATATCATCAAATTGAAACCACTCTTGCGAAGGATTTCATCTCTTTCACTATTAAGCCTATTCCTAGAGATCAAAATTCTATTACTAATTCTCTTGCCTCTTCAGCATCACTCTTTCATCCACACCAATTCCTTTTTGACCCTATTTCTCTTATACAAATAAGAAAATCTCCATCCTCTACTCAACCACTTGATTCATTTATCTATCATATCGAGGTTGTTACTATTTGACAAAGCCCATGGTACCAAGACATCATTCAATTATTGGAACAAAAAACTTATCCTCCTAATTTAGACTCTCATGAAAAGACACATTCATAAATAAGCTTTCAAGTATGTATTCCGACACAACATACTTTATTATCACAATGCTAAAGGTACCTTGCTCTATTGTGTTATGCAAGATGAGGTCCCTCATCTTCTTGAACAAACACATGGGGGAATTTGTGTTGACCAATATAGTAGACATGCTATATCCCACAAATGCCTAAGTATGAGTTACTTTTATCCTACTCTTGAAAATGATGCAATCAAATATGTTAAAAAGTTTAATCCTCACCAACTTCACGATGATTTAATTCATTCACCTCTAGTTGAAATTCAAACTATCACATCTCCTTGGACATTTTACACAGGGGGATTTGATCTCATTGCTAAACTACCTCACTCCCAAGATGGGCATGTCTTGATCATCACCACTACTAAATATTTTACCAAATGGGTAGAGGCCATAGCCCTTATTAACATCACTGGTCCTACCATTTCCAAATTTATTCTTAATCAAATCATTTTACACTTTGGTGTTCCCCATACCATTATTTCAAACAATGGTGGTAATTTCAAAAATAAATATGTTAAACAACTTTACAACAAATTCAAGATCAATCACAAAATGTCCATGCCTTATCATCTACAATGCAATGGTCAAGATGAGGCCACTAATAAAATTATCAACAAAATCCTTCAAAAAATAATTCATGAAACCCAAACAAATTGACATCTTCACCTTTACTATACTTTGGTCTTATTAGACTAGCATATGTACTACCACTAGGGTAACATCATTCTCACTAGTCTATAGTTCTAAGTCAGTTCTTTCTTTATAAGTTGAGCTTCTATGTCTTCTTATATCCATTCATGGTATTATTAATAATGAATAATTATGTGAAGCTCATATTCATGCCCTTAATCTACTTGATGAACATCATCTTTCTACCTTAAAACATAACCACCAATATAATGCTCATATTTCTAGATAATATAACAAATGTGTTAAATTCTACACATTTAATTTTGGTGATCTTGTCCTTAAACTAGACTAAACACATGACAAAGAAGGTAAATATGCCCAAAAAATGGTGGGACCCATATTTAGTCAAAGATATTCTTGGTCCAAGTACCTACCATCTTCAAACTAATGAAGGCCATGTTTTCAAAGAGCCCACCAATGCATGATTCCTCAAAAATTACTTTGCCTAAGCATTTCCTTCTTTTCAAGCTTTTAATCTACATCTATCTAACACTTTTTGTAGTTTACTTATACATGTCTCTCCCTTTGTAACAAGTTCCTTCCTTTCATAAACATTTAGTCCTCCCTTTTGGTCTTTTCATTTCTTGATGTATAATAGTCTTCTTTATCTTCTTGCATTTTCTCTTTTTGACATCGATTAGGTTTTTATTTTATGAGTTGCTTCATAATACCATGGATAGGACCCAACATTCCTCACAAAACTACCATCTTTTTACTTACCTCACTTTATATTTTACTTGATTTTTGGCACCCCTTGGGGTTTTATTTTATGAAGTTGAAGTGTAAGACCACATATAGGATTTAACCCTCCTCATTTTTTATTTGATAGGTCAAAACGGGTTGACGGGACCCAAAATCTATACAAAAGAGATTAGAATGAGAAACAAGCAACACCAAATAAGAAACCAAATGGGATAAGGGTAGACACCCTAAAAACCAACCTAAATTATGCTAAACATCAACCAAAAACCAACTGAGAGCACAAAAAAGATCCAACCCAAACAAAAGGGAATAATCAGAGTTATTTTGACTTAGAGTAGGTGACTAATTTCTTGGCTATTATATTAGATTTCTTATGACATTTACCTCTGGTGCAATTGTCGATAAATTACTCCTCCACTTTTTTTGGCTTCTTCATTTTGAGGTCTGCATGAGGGGAATCCTTAATGATATCCTCAACAATTTGGACATCCTCCTCCCTAATGTCCTTCTATAAAGAGTCTTCATTGAAGTGTGGGTCTTGGGGGTCCTACCATCATGCATAACAAACTTGTTAAAATCAAGAAAATTACTTAATTTCTCAAATTCATTTAAAATTTTGCCATAGAGGAGATTTTGGATCATGATTTTCATATGGAATTTTAGAAGGGAGTCTTCAACACCCTTGTTATCATTAACCCCAAGGGTAGTTTTACCTTTAGATGTGAAAGAAGGGCTTCCAAGATCAAATTTATCATTCTGAACCTGGGTGATAGAATTCCCTAATTATTTTCCTTGATCCTCCTCTTCAGAATCTAAGTAATGAGTACCCCCTACCTCTAACTCCTCCTTATCACTATTGATATCGATAGCCTCATAAATGTTCTTAGATTAGACCGGTTCCTCCCTTTTAATTGGTAGAAAAATGAGGCCCTGGTGGATAAGATCCACAACAGGTTTCTTCTTGAAATTTGAAACCAAAACCTCTAGAGATTGTAATAGAAAAAAGGGGATAGTAATGAGATGCCCCTTGAAGTGGTTTGAAATAAGGAAGTGATGCGAATAGAGAATGGTGTGTTTACCTTCCAACATTATGTACTAAATTATTTGGAGACATACCTCTAGCTATTTTCTTGGCCAATCTACATGCATGTATCCTTTGTTAGATAGAGGTTTTGGTCTATATTTTTCCTTCTCTTTCCTAAAGAAAATTTTCATGAGCTCCTCCTTGTGATGCTTGTCTTTAAATGCCTTCACTTCATGGAATTCTATTCCAGTTGTCTCCCCAATCAAATCCTTAGTTATTTGAATCTTTAGCCCATGCATTCTCACCTCATGATCATTCCAACCATGGGCAAAATCCCTTGACCCTCCTCATAAAATTTCCATCTTTTCATCTTTTTACGTCCTTGTTCTCAAACTTTAGCTCTTACTTCTTTTGATAGCTAGAATTTTCACAATAATCTATATTAACATGATTTCCTCCATTTCCCTCATTATTATGATAAGGTATCATAATTTACTATCATTTTATCCCTTTTTTCCCATTTGTCACATTTTTCTCCAATTTTAAGCGATTCAAATTGTTCTATGTGTCACTCCTCTTGATTTCCCTTCTTTTATTCCACATTGGATAAAATAAGGTCAAAATCAAGATAAAATTTTTATTTTACCTAGATTTATGAGACTCTTATACCTCATTCTCTTTGAAGTTATCTCTCTTAGAAACCTTATCCAAAGTATTTAAATGAAAGTCATATTTAGCACTCATGTTTGGTTTTTCAAATCTGTATGGAGGAGGAATAGAAAAAACCATCAAGAAAGATAAAATCCAAATCATTTGAAATAAAAGGTAGTGATATCTAAAAGGTAATACACAAATCTTAAAAATCAATTCACACCAAAAGATGTGATTATAATCACATCTCCTATCTCTAATTGAAGCTCAAACTCCATAGTTGGCCTCACATAGAGCCAAGGTGTTTTGGAGTGCAGAAGGCTAGTAGATTGGAATAGGGGAATTCAATAAACTCTGTGGTGCTACCTAGTTTCTCATGCAAGTACCCAATATTCATAGTAGATGAACATCTCTATAAGGGGTCCTGAAGAATGGGGAACATGTTATGGGAAGTTAGGTCCATTTTAATTTTCATTCACATAGCCTTCATGGGATGATCTATATACTCCATTTGTTAACCTAAGACTTGTGTGGCTAAGAGAAGTTCTTTAGAATCCTTAAGGCCAAAACTACTCTTATTTTGACAAACCTAATTTGAGTGTCTTGACTTCAATAAAGAGTTTGTATACCTTGGTTTTCTTTCATTCTCCCCTCCACCCATTTAATTCCCTTGCTTAATAGATAAATTGTTATTCCAAATATGTTTTCCCTCTTCTTTCAATTCCTTCTTCTTCATCTCTTTAAAAACATGTTAGCACTACTTTATTTTAGTTTTATCTATCCTTAGAGCAAAACAACATATTTGAATAACTATGGATTTATTCTTTCTATTCCCCATGATTTACATTTCTAGACTTAATTTAATTTATTTTTACCATTTGTCATTGTTTTACTATCTTGCTATTATGAACACTTGATTTCATACCCTTTTTTTCTATTTTTTAGTGAGGTTGTCTTGTTACTTCTCACTCACCAATGTTGTTTTTCAAATTTTTACTTCCTTTTTCCATTATTGAGTGAGATAAGGATTGTTACTACTCACTCATTAATGTTTTTTAACCATTTTATTTCTTCTTTTTACCATTGATTTGTTTTATTACCATCCTGTTTGACATGTATCCTTGGTTTGATTTGGTGAGTTTGCCTTTCTTACTTAAGGATAGCTTGTTTGAGTTTTTCAGTCTTTAGTAGCCTTGACTTTCTAATTACCCAATTTACTCTTGTTTGTTTTTGAATTGGTCATTTGGTCTAACATAGCACTTGTCACCCCTTCTTTCCAAATTTTCCAAGTTTTTCCCATCCTCATAGTACTAGTTATCTTGTTTTTTCTTGCATTTGTATGTTTTTAATCTTTAGTTTTGTATTCTTGGGTTTGTTGAAAGTAGTCTCTATACCCTACACAAGAAAAAATAATAACACAATAGACAACCATCATGAGATAAAATTTAAGTCAAGGTATTCATCCTATTTACTTTTTAGTCTTTTAATTTGTTGTTATTTACTTTTCAATCATTTACTTTCAATTATTTTTTCTTTAAAATACTGTAACCTTTTTTTAGCATCAATATTGTGTGTTACTATGTTCTTTCTCAAAGCACCATCCCCTATTACACCTTAGTGATACATGATGATATTCAAGTGGGACATATGTATACATATAATATTTTCAACTTTTATCAAATATTGACACTTTACATCTTGCAAGAACTTGTCAAGACTTAATCTCTCTGAGTACATGCCTTAAGGGATGCATCAGAAAAGGGGTGGGTAGAGCTTTGGTGTTTCATAGGATTGTTGTCCCTTATTGACACATTATTACTGTTAGCATCAAAATTTTCACCCTAGGATAATTAGTTCATCTCCTATAATTTAATGGAATATGGAGTCATCTCTCAAGCTTGTGGGAGCTTGTGGGAGAGATGAATCTCTAGTATTATAAGGGCTAGCTCCTTAGATTTTGCTTGTACTTATTCCAAACTAATCTAACAACTTGATAATGAAAATATTTTAAGGAAAACAATTAAAAAACTAAGAGGTGATACACTGATGTAAATTTGTCCACACTTGATTGAAAATACTATAGGAAGATGAACAATGTGTTATTTACATAAGACTCACAACTTTAAACCTGTCATTGCATAAATGTTTTACAAACTAGATTCAACAAGGTGAATGATTCTTATGAAAGAAAAGAATGAAACCAAAGGAATACATTCAATGATCACTTATAATATTTCTACACTTGGAAGGAATACTAGTAAGGACCTATAACAACCATCTATCTACAACTTGGTAGACCATCAAGAGTGCAAAGCTAACAAAGACAACTTCACTAAACTAGACCAACATGATTCAAGTCATGACACAATATTAAAATTTATGAATGGAATCAACACTTATATTATTTATTTAAGAGTTTTTCATGTATAAATTTGACCAGAGTTTCCCCATCAACCAATGGAAGCTACTCAAACAAGCCAAAATAATGCATATTTATAGCCCAAAGAGAGAGAATAAGAAAGAGGAAGTCCAAGGGTCACTTGGACATGTGTCCAATAAAAAGGGGAGTTAAATTTTAATTTTAAATAGGAATGAGGTGAGCCATGCCAATTCAAGAGGCACACTTGTCCAAATAAGTCATAAAGAAGGTGAAAAGTGGCACAAAACTACCAATGTTGCATAAAAAAACTACCTACTTGAGTATCCTTCAAAAAATACTCTTTTCTCTACAAATATTGAAGTCTGATGGATCTCAAGGAGAGGAGGGGTTACCAACAACATCATCCATGCATTGGTCTAGTCTCTGATCACTCCTACTACTATGGGCATG
Organism: Torreya grandis; assembly: GCA_037957365.1. Classification (NCBI taxonomy): domain Eukaryota; kingdom Viridiplantae; phylum Streptophyta; class Pinopsida; order Cupressales; family Taxaceae; genus Torreya; species Torreya grandis. Next base: position 135,072 of record JARHVA010002708.1, on the reverse strand, counting down.
CACCCATACCACTTGGCACTCCAAACCTTACAAACCTACAAACCAATTCATACAAGAGGTGGAATGACACCTTTCAAGGCCTTAAAAATCATTAGTTACAAGAAAAAAAATTTAAAAATCCCTCTTTACCACTTTTCATCTCTTTACCTCAAATTTCACTACTTGGCTTACTAGAGTGGCCAAACGTGAAATCCTGTTTAAGACACTTAGCATAATTTTCATGAGTTGAAATGATTTTTTTGAGTTATCTCAAGTGTATATCTTCATCTAAAAACTTATTTCATCTTTTAAATCTCTCTAAAATTCACACACCATCAAAAATTATTAAAATAAGACTTTTTATCCCCTATTATATATGGATCCATATAATTAATTTACATTTATATAATCCTGGGATGTCCTCTACAACTTTCTTGTTATTCCCCTAGTCAAATGTTTTCATTTGAGTGCACTTTTTGCATGATTTATACCATTGAGTCTACCTAAGGGTTTTAGGAGGGTTAAATTTTTTCACTTCAAGTACCTCCTTATACTGTATTAAAATCCTTTATGTCCCATGCAAAGGTTTAGAGAAGCTACAAGCACAAGAAAGTGGCCTTCAAATGGGATTCTTGCATTCCACGAGGGTTCTAGCATATTTGGGCTTCAAATAGGTATTTTATATTGTTTCCATGCCAAAAAAAAGCACTAAAACCTTTTAAATTTACCCATGAACATGTCCAATCACTTTGGAAGGCTTTCCAAGAGACCAAATTGGAAGTTGCCTTTGCTTTGGGAGAGGGCTTATGCCTTGCCAAGCAACCTGTCTACTCCTTGTGCACCAATATATGAAATTTTTCTTCTTAAATAAAATAATATAGTGTTATTTAATCTTATTTTACCCTTAAAAAATAAAAAAAATCATTATAAGTCCCTGGGAGGTGTGGATTTTGAGTTGACACCTTGTTTGGGGTTGGGAAAGCATATTTTCCCACTAGACCTTCTTGTAAAGCTCCTTGTGTGGACAAAAAAATTAATGTAAAGACCTTATATTTTAGTTTTTTAGGTTCCCATAGGTGTCTCCTATCTTTATAAATTACCTCTTGTTCTCAAACTTAGTGCAAGCCTCTTATTAGCAAGATTTCCCAAAACTAGTTTTTTTCCTGCATGCATGGACTAAGGTAGGTTTGAGACAAAAAAATGAGTATTAGGAATATTAATCCATGAAAATTTAATATTTTAATAGGTTTATGAGGTCATGATGATAACTTTTACCAAATTTTTTGACTATATTCCAAGTTTAGGTACCAAAAGCAACTCGATCTTGCCAAAAAAGGTCACAAAACCCCTATTTTTTGCATGTTTTTATCCATCCTAACCTATAAATTCTATTTTAATGAAAATTTACATGTTTATTACTCTTGTAATGTGATCCTCATGTCTAGATAAAGATTTTTTATATTTAAAAACATCTAAAAAAACTTGTTTTCATATGAAAACCCCTTTTTGCTCTTTGGAATGAGACCTAGGCAAGCGAACTATGTGAACTGTGTCAACTTTGTCTATAGGAAAGTGGCCTTAGAGTGTTATTTTCATGTGATTTTAATATTATCACCTCTAATTGATGATATTTTACCATCCTATCAGGATTGAGACCTTCTCATGGAAATTCAAACACCTCTGCCCCCTTAAAACCTCATTGACTAAGGTAAACCCTGTCCCTATTTGGTTCTCCTTTAAAAGATGGAGGCTTTGATAATCATGCACATATGTTTTCCATGTATATTATTAGATAATATCTCAAATTTTTAACTTATATTCAATTTAAGGATCCATATGAAGTTTAAAACAAACATCTACCTTACTGCCCTCATACCCTCTTGACTATGTTCCTTATGGATTTAGGGGCCTGTGGGTTAGTCATAGTCCTATGTGTACACTTTGGTGAGATGTTTAAGATTTAAAAAGTATAAAAAATATTTATTTATCCTCAAACCTTCATATTCTCAAAATTAACCTTATTTGCATACCCAAATTGGAATCCAAAGGTTCCATTCTATCTTTGATTGATACTAACCCTCATAAATAGGCTATAGGATGTTTTGGAACATTTGGATCATTTTTAGGAGCTTTATAAGACTAACAAGACTAAAATTGGTTTTGGAGGCCTGACACTATGATCTAGCTTCATCATGGATTCCTTAAACACCATCTCCTTATGCCAATCTTCAAATGTTGTTTTCATTTCCTACCCTATCTTGTAGGTGTTTATCTTAATCAGGCCTGTAGGTTGTCCTTTAGGCCATTTGAATCTTTTAGGAAGTATTTGAGTCACCAAAATCTTGATGGGTCCTTATTCCAAACTAATGGATCTTTGGGACATCTTTAATAGTAAAAAAAATACTTCCCTACCTAATTCTTTAGATTCATCTTTGAAACCTTTACCTCTGTCTATACAGGGTTGTATGTGACCAAACGGAGTTTGATTTCTCAGTAGAAGTTATATTTTGTTTAACAATCACAAGTCTACCCAAGTGATTGGTGTACTTTATCTTGGAAACCCCAAACAATAGTAAGCTTGAAAAGAGTTGACCCAATGCTTAACAAGTTGACTGTAGTTACAATCATCCCTCATTATATGGATAGGGTACAAGCCCAATGGGTCATTTCCATCAATTTTACTCCTTTTCATACCAAATTTGAGTGTAGTGACCTTTTATAGGGTTTTGAGTGGTTTCCTCTTGTTAGACAATGTTTATAACCTACCATATGTCTTGTATAGGGTACTCTTGAAAATCCTATAGATATCACTACTTATCTTTAGTACCTTTTTATCATTTTGGTTGGGCTCAAAATCTATCTTCCACTTAGATTCTACCTCTCAAATTTGGCATAGTTAGAGTAGATAGATAGGGATAAAAGGCCAAAGCATTGGCAAAGGAGAAATTACCATCTACCACTTTAAACATTAAGTCAAAAAAGGCCTAGGACCTTTATTTTTTGTTTTTAGGGACTGAGAACCCAAAAGTTGAAAAGCTCTCTTTTGAAGTGATAATGGCTTATGTCGCATCTTATAATTTATGGCTATGCAAAACATGACTCTTGGAGTTAATGGAACTTGATATGGATTTCACCATACTCTTCGCTTGTCTTCTACCTCCATACACTTCCCATGAATAGGTACAAGCTTGACTGAAGTTGACATGGCAGTGAAACATGCTATTACGAGCAAATAGACCTTGAAATGGTACTAGTTGAGCTTTCCATTAGATATGAACATGGAAATACCCCTTATGCATGAAAATAAAACATGTCATTACCATCACAAATCACTTTTAACTCTTTGGAATATATAATTTGTATTCAACCTTGGAACTCTCATGAAACTAGCACCTTTCTTTGCTAATCCTTCAAACAAAAAGGGGTGAAGTGTTAGATATTGAAAACATTTTTAAGAGGGCCTTACTATAACCTAAAGACACCTTATCAAGCTCACTTTTCTCTAAGGATCACTACAAACTCAAAATAGATGCATAATTCTACCCCTCTTGGATGTAATTCTTCAAAAAACTACTTGGATTATTAGTGATTGTTCATAAAGGAGGCACCAAAAAAAAATCCTATTATAAAAATGAAGTAAATTCAGAGTACAATCTATGTATAGAATTAATCCTTCCAGCTTTACCTGTACCTTCCATACCAGATTTTAGAAGAAATTTTTTGAACTCTCCTTCAAGTCTAAGTGTGGAAATGGATGTGGGGAGATTAAGAGACCCCCCAACCACGTTTTTAGCTAGAGATCAAATGGTGGTGGCCATACAAGTTCCCAAAAGGGCCTAAAATTAAGGAGAAACTATCCTTTCTAATTTCTAACTGAATCTTGGCCTAGTAAAACCTAACACTAACTTACTATAACCTTCTCCACATTTATCCTCTACTTAGAGCTGACATTATGCCACCTATGATCCATACAAGCCTTTGAATCTAGCTCAAAGTGTCCCATAAGCTCTTTTTGCACATGGAGAGTGAGATATGAAAATAAATTTCATTAAATGAGATTAAAACATGTTAAAAACCAAAATAGGACTCAAAACACATATTTACACTCTTTTACCAAGTTTTAATCTATTTGACTAGAGTTGAGTTTCTTTGACTTGACTAGTTCTAGGCTTAGACTTTGGACCAAGGGTAGACTATGAATAAGTAGATGTTTTAGACTACAAATACAACCCTATAGGATATGGATGAAATTATACAAAGTTAAAAAATATAGGGGTTGACCAATTTTAACCAAGGATCAAAATTGATCAATATTTTTGGCAACTCTTGGGGTAAACATGCTTGACTATGCTTTGAGACTAGTAGCCTTCTCTAACTAAGGGCCAATGGAGTCAATGTGATCTTGAAGATGACTACAAGTATATGCCAAAATAGAAACATAAATCAAACACTCCACACAACATAACAAGACTAAGCAAAATAACACAAAATAAGACAAGATAACACACACTTGTACATAAGTACTTAGGAAACACACAAGGAAAGCAAGAAACTATGTACAAGGGGAGAAGAGAACCTTAGTAACAATTCTTAATGTGTATCCCATTGACTGGGATATGAATCTCTTCTCCATCCAACTTTGTAATTTGGAAATCATTATGTGGCTTGTATTGAGTGATCACATATGGGCCACTCCACAAAGCATTAAACTTTGTGTTTTTTCCAAGTTTGGCCATATCTTCATCCCATTTTAGGACAATGTCCCCTTCCTTGAAACTACTTGGCTTGGATCTCTTATCAAATAAATTCTTTATTTTCTCTTGATGAGTGATCCCTTATTTCCTCAAGCTCCATCAACTCACATAACCTGACTTCCATGCTCTCATTTTCCATCAATTTCAATTGATAGGTGAGGTCTAAGGCTAGTAACTCAAGTGAGATAGGAAGCCTAGCTTCCCTTCCATACACAAGTGTGTATGATGAGTTCTCAATTGCTTTCTTTGGGGTGATCCTATCATCCCAAAGGGATATCTTTAACTTTGAATGCCAAGTCCTTTGATTCTCCTCCATTGTTCTCTTTATGATCTTGATTAGATTTTTGTTTATGGACTTGGCTAGTCCATTCCCTTGTGGATAGTAGTTGGAGGCGGTGCTAAGGAGAAGGTACTAGTCTTTGTTGTTAGGAAAGCCAATGCATTATTTGAAATAATTATGGAAAGATATCCAAACCTTGTTATTATACCTTCATAGAAGTCAAGTAGTGCACTTTCATTTACCTCATTATGAGATACAACCTCCACCCACCTTGTAAAGTAATCAGTGGCAATCAACACCCACTCATGACCAACACTAGAAGGAGGGTTGATTAGCCCTATGAAATCCAAACCCCATTGCCTAAAATATTTCTCAACCTAAATGGGATGAAGAGGTAGGGAAAAAATATTTTTTTTCTATAAAAAAGGGCACACTTTTTCCATTTTCTTACCTAATTGTGAGTGTCCTTGAATAAGCTAGGCCAAAAGTATCCAACCCTCATTATCTTAGTAGCAGTGGTTTTAGGAGCAAAGTGACCACCATTTGGTCAATCATAGAACTCAAATATTAATTTTTCAATTTGATTAGAATCAATAAACCTCAAGAGAACACCTAAAAAGTCCTTTCTGAAGAGCACATCATCAACAAGTACATATGGAATAGATTTCAATATATAATACCTTCTTCTAGCTCTATCAAGACCTTGTGGACACTCACCGGTTTGGAGAAAGTGAATCATGTCTTTTATCAAAATTATAATGGATGATGTTGTAACTATATTAGGATCAGTGCTAAGACAACTTCTCTTTGCTCCTTCAAATCTGAAGCAAGATGTTCACATAGCCCTTTACCTCTCACTAGTTTAGTTATTTTGATATCAACATCATATTCCATCACTTTGGTGATCCAACCTACCATTTTCTCATTCAAGTCCCTAATCAAAATAAATTACATTACACTAGGATGATGCACAAATATGTGAATCTTGTTATTTGATATCATATGTCTAAATTTCTTCAAACTTTTACTAATTGAAAGTACTTATTTCTCAACATATGTATAGTTCACCTCATACCCTTCCAAACCTTTGCTAAAGAAAGCAATAGGCTACTCCAAATTATCATCATTGGATTGAGTAAGCATGGTAGAAATCACTTTCTCATTCCCAAAAGTGTACAAGTTGAAATCTTTAGATAAGTTTGGGCTTGCAAGATTAGGAGCTTGGGCAATAGCTTGTTTGACTTCTTCAAAACTTTCATTTCTCCTTCCGGTCCAAGTGAATGTTTCATCCTTCCTTAACATATATGTTAGAGGTTTGAACAAACTAGAAAAGTTAGGAATGAACCTCATAATGAAATTGATCTTACCAAAGAAGCTTTGTAAATCCTTCTTATGTTTAGGCAAAGATAATACCAAGTTGGCATTCACTCTTTCTTGATCAATGGATAATCCCTTTTTGGAGACAATATGTCCTAATAGTTTGCCTTCATGGACAAAAAACATACACTTCTTTTGGTTTAGAGATATTACATATTCTCTACACCTCTCAAATACTTACCTTAAGTGCATCAAATGATCCTTTTATTCCTTAGAGAAAAATGTCAAATCATCAAGATATACCAATATAATATCATTGAATAGTCCTTGAAAAACCATATCCATAGCACATTTGAAAGTAACACCTGCATTTGACAACCCAAATTTCATTTTTATATAGGTATAGGTACCCAATTTAGTGGTGAAGGATATCTTGTATTGGTCACTTTCCTTCACTAAAATCTGATTATAACCAGAATACCTATCTAAAAGAGAAAACCTCTCACTACCAGCCACAACTTGTATGATTTTCTCCATAGATGGAAGGGGATAATTATATTTAAAATAAATCCTATTAAAGTCCCTGAAGTCCACATATTACCTGATCTCCCCATTCTTTTTTATAACAGGGACTAAATTAGCCAACTAAGAGGAATGTTTGATAGGGAAGATGATTTTAGACTCAATTAGTTTGGTAAGCTCTTTCTTCATAAGGAGCTCAATTTTGGGATTGATTAGTCTTTGTTTTTTCTTGATGGGTTTGGCATTCTCATATATCTCTATGGTGTGTTTAGATAGGCTAGGATTGAAACCCTTCAAGTCACTGTACTCCCATGCAAAAATGTCACTAAACTCTTTACACAATTCAATGAAATCATGCTTCTCTTGATTAGTACATACCTTCCCAAATGCAAGTAGATTATCTTTGAATATCTCCACCCTTTCATAGTTATATTTATTAGTATATATATCTACCTTTTCCTTCTTTATCTGATCATCCTCATTAAAAATGATTTCAAGAGTCACTAAGCCTTTAGGAAGCTTATTGGACTTCAATTGGACAATATACCCCCCATATTGCTACTGTAGCATAGACTAAGTTTTCATGGAAAACTCAAATTATTATTGTAGGAAAAGAGATATTTGTTGGTCACTTTCAAAGACGTACCAATTGGTGACATTATCTGGTATTGAAGGTCTCATAATCACCTTTAGATGAGGTTGATTCTTCTCTTCTTTTATGCTCTTTAGAACATCAAATTGAGCACCAATAGATGCAAATCTATCAACATGCTTGTTGTCTTCTCTTGGAATATATGTAATATTAAAATCCATGAATTTTTCTACAAGATTCCAAGCTCTATGCTTATAACACTTAAGCAAGGAGTTCTTGGTCAAATTTTGCCCCCTAACTTGATTCACAACAAGTTCACTATCTCCATACACTTGAAGCTCTCTAATTCCTCTTTTTCTAGCCCATTCAAGGCCATGGATAAGGGCCTCATACTCTAATACATTACAATTGCATGAGAAATGAAATCTAAAAGTTGAGTAATACCTTTCCTTGAAAGGTGAAACCAACATAGCTCCACCACCTGCCCCATTCTTGCTTTTAGAATCATAAAATAATAACTACCATAAGCCATTCACATCCTCATGTGACTTAATCAAATTTGGCATGAAATAATATTTATAATTCATATAATAGACCCCAAGACCAGATTACTCAATGGAATTGTATGGATCATGTTCATAGTGCTCATCTCCCCATTCATCTAAAAACAAATTTGAAACTCCCTCAAGAGAAGATGATGGAGATTGGTCAATGTGAAGCTCCTCCTCATCAATGATGGAATAATTAGCATTTGTAACCTTTGGTGAGTATGTATCCAAGTGATATTTTTGGATAGGATCTAAATCAATCTTCACTTTAGTGCCATATTTCATCCTAAACACCATGTAGGACCAATTAGCCATCAAGTATCCCCCAATCTTAGATGTGAAATACATTGTTAAGAAAAGATAAAAATAGGGAGGTAAATATTCCACAACTACATCATGAGGAATTGGAAAATTAGGAAAAGCATGAAGGATCAAATTCAAACCTTTGACTACCCCTAAGGTCTTGGCTGGTGATCTATCTAATTACAAAAGTCATTTGGCCATAGGCTCATACTTGAGGCCTAACTTGTTTGTTATACACTTGGCTATAATTGATGTAATTTATCTAATATATATTATGAAATTTTGGAATAATAAATCACCAATAATTAGAGATAAATATAAAGGGGGAGTTTTATTATCTTTATTTACTTTTCCATCCATAGCTTGAGTTCCATTGACTAAAACTACTTTATCATTTCTAGGTGGGCCAACTTGTTTACCCAAACCATGCAATTCCTTTTGTAATATATCTTTCTACCCTGGTATTTTTATATAATCCCACAATGATATGTTAATATGTACATTTTTCATCTGATCCACAAAATTGATATAAGGATTACTTACTTTAGGAAGCTCTTTAGGATCACTAACACCTTGTGATGTAGCTTGTGAAGGTAGATGCATGGGAGTTGTATTCATGCTTTGGAATCTCTAATTTTATTGAGATTTAGGATTTTAATTCGGCCCAATTCCCATATAAGCTGATGAAGGAATCAAAATAGGCCCTTGACTAGTTCCTTGAATCTCCTCAATAGCCCTCCTTTTTGACCTAGTGTTGGAAGCAACACTAGTATTCTAATTGTTTGCATTTCCCTCATAGTTAATAGCATAAAATTCACCATATAAATGATTTATGATTTAATAATCAGTCTGAAATTATCCATTTAAAATACCACCTTGCATGGATACTTCAAAATTTTGAGCTTGAAAAGATTGATCACCTTTCATTGCCATGATTTGATTTTGCATTTCACTTGCATAAGTCACTTGCTCTTGACCATGTTCAAAGGATGGATAATTGGGAAGATCTTGGACCAAATTATTTTGAGTGGGAATAAGGGATATATATGTTGAGATAGAATTTTTATTGTATCTTTTATAGGGCTTAACATGAGTGATTTGACCTTTTCCTTATGCATTGTTTTAGAAAGGAGGCCTACTTGTTTGCCCAAATTGATTGTATGTTTGATATGGCCTATAACCTTGAGATTTTTACCTTTTGAGGGAAATTAAATAATTTGTAACACTTTAAGTTAATATCTTCACTTCATGTATTTAATTTGAAGGAGTAATGGTAGACCTTTCTTGATTAGGCAAAGGGGCTAAAGTAAGCAATGTACCTTGACTAAGAGGATACAAATCATGGAATAGTGGCATTGGAGGTATAGAGCCTATATTTATTTCTTGAACATAAAAATTCTTAGCATTTATGGCTATCTCATAAGTATCAAGCAGTGTGTTCCCACCCATGGATTGAATCATCATGGCAATATCACTATTTAATGCCTTCAAGTAGTATAGAAATTCATAGTTTGGGGTGGGTCTCACAAGAGTTAGGATTATATCCCAAGTTTTTTGGAATATATTATTAAAGTTTAATTTCTCAGCTAGGGATAAATGATTACTTTTCTCTCCAAATCTACTAGTCAAAAGGTCTTCTAATTCATCCCATGAGCCAATAGAGTTCACTGATAAGGTCCCATAGCAATCCAAAACTTTTCCTTTGAAATACAAGGCCAATAACCTAATGGATAAATTTTATTAGGTGATGTTATGAATGTTACAAAAGTTTTCTATGTTCCTACTATGCTTAATAAAAGTAGTAGGACCATCACCACTAAAAGATGGAACACTTTTAAGGGTTGCTCTTGGAATTTGATCATATTGGGCAAGTTGTAAGGGAGATGCCCTAGTGTAAGGCACAAAGGGTTGCCTTATAGCCATATTGGAAATCTCACTATGAATAATAGGAAATGAATGCAACACAAACATAGACGGTTTAAATACTAACTCTCTTTGATAAGGATGAGTAGTTACAAACCTAAACCTTTTGATGGAGTATGGGGGTAGTTGCACAAAATCAAAAGGTACTCCTTTAGTAGTAGATATTGTAGTCACCTTTGGCATGTAATTCTGAGATTTATCATCAAACAAAGACTTGGAATCTTCAATGGAGTTTCCAGGTATTGAATGTGGATGATGCTTATATCTTTAACTATGCCAAGACCAACACCAATCTTAAACAATCTTCTAGGACTTCTAGGTCTCAATAGGTGTGACAAAATTGTTAGCATAAAAAATTTCACCCTAGGATCATTAGTTCATCTCATAAAATTTTATGCAACATGGAGTCATCTCTCAAGCTTATGGGAGCTTGTGGGGGAGATGAATCTCTAGTATTATAAGGGCTCGCTCCCTATATTTTCCTTATACATATTCCAAAATATTATAACAACTTGATAATGAAAAGAGTTTAAGGAAAAAAACTAAAATGACAAAGAGGAGATAAACCAATGTAAATTTTTACTCACAATTGATTGAAAATACTACTTGAAGATGAACAATGTGCTATTTACACAAGACTCACAACTTCAAAGCTATCATTGCATCAATGTTTCACAAACTAGATTCAACAAGGTGAATGATTATTATGAAGTAAATGAATGAAACCAAAGGAATACATTCAAGGATCACTTATAATATTTCTACACTTGAGAGGAATACTAGTAAGGACCTACAAAAACTAGCTATCTGCAACTTGGTAGACCATCAAGAGTGTAAAGCTAGCAAAGATAACTTCACAAAAATAAACCAACATGATTCAATTCATGACACAATATTACAATTTATTAGTGGAATTAACACTTGTATTATTTCTTCAAAAGTTTTTCATGTACAAATTTGGCCAGGGTTTCCCCATCAACCAAATGGAGGCTACTCAAACAAGCCAAAATAATGCATATTTATAGCCCAAAGAGAGAGAACAAGAAAGCAAAAGTCCAAGGGTCACTTGGAAATGTGTCCATATAAAAATGGGAGTTAAATTTTCATGTGAAATAGGGGTGAGGTGAGCCATGACAAGTCAAAAGTTACACTTGCCCAAACAAGTCATAAAGAAGGTGAAAAGTGGCACAAAACTACTAATTTTGCACAAAAAACTACCTACTTGAGTATCCTTAGAAAAATCCTATTTTATCTATAAATATTGAAGTCTGATGGCTCTCAAGGATAGGAGGGGTTACCAACAACATCATCCATGCATTGGTCTAGTCTCTGATCAGTCCTACTATTATGGGTATGCACCCTTACCACTTGGAACTCCAAAACTTCCAAACCTATGAAAAAATTAATAAAATATGTGGCATGACACCTATAAAGGCCTTAAAAATCATTATTTTTAAGAAAAAACCTTTAAAAATACCTCTTTACCACTTTTCATCACTTTACCTTAAAGTTCACTACATGGATTACTAGAGTGGTCAAAAGTGAAACCCTATTTCAGAAACTTAGAATAATTTTCATGAGTTGAAATGAATTTTTTGAGTTATCTAAAGTGTATATATTCCTCTCAAAACTTATTTCATCTTTTAACTCTCTCTACAATTCACACACCATCAAAAATGGTGAAAACAATACTTTTTCTCCCTTGTTCTGTATGGATCCGTATAAGTAATTTAAATTTATGGAATCTTCAGAATGTCATCTAAAACTTTAATATTATAACCTTAGTCAATTTTTTTCATTTTAGTGCACTTTTTTCATGATTTCTACCATCAAGTCTACCTAAGGGTTTTAAGAGGGTTTAAGAGGTTTTTTGGTCTTACGGATTGTTCATAAATTTGTGAAGTTAAACACTCATTATAATTTAAATTTTTTCACCTAAAGGACCTCATTCAACTATCATAAAAGGATTAAAGTCCCATGAAAAGGTTTAGAGAAGCTACAAGCACAATAAAGTGGCCTTCAAATGGGATTCTTACATTCCATGAGGGTTCTAGCACATCTAGGCTTCAAATAGGCATTTCCTAGTGTTTCCATGCCAAAAAAAACCACTCAAAACTTTTAAATTGACCCATTAACATGTAAAACCATTTTGGAAAACTTTCAAAGAGACCAAATTAGAATTTGTCTTTGCTTTAGGAGAGGGGTTATGCCTTGCAAACAACCTATCTAATCCTTGTGCACCAATAGATGAAATTTTTCTTAATAAATGGACTATTGTATTTTTATGTCATCATATTTTACCATTAAAACATAAAACACAAAATTAGAAGTCCCTGGGAGGTGTGTATTCTGAGTTGACACCTTGTTTGGGGTTGGGAAAACATGTTTTCCCACTGGACCTTCATGCAAAGCTCCTTGTGTGGACCAAAAAAATTATGTCCACACATTTTGGTTTGGTTTTTTAGGTTCCCAATTGTATATATCACCTCTTGTGCTCAAACTTAGTGCAAGCCTCCTATTAGAAATATTTCCCAAAACTAGTCTTTTTCCTACATGCATGGACTGAGGTAAGTCTGAGACAAAATAATGAGTACTAAGCCTATTAATACATGAAAATTGAATATTTTATGAGATATAATATGTCATGATGATCAGTTTTACCAATTTTTTTGACTATATTCTAAGTCTAGGTACCCAAACCAACTTGATCTTCCAAAAAAAGGTCACAAAAACCCTATTTTTTGCATGTTTTTATCCACAATGACCTATAAATTATATTTTAATGAAAATTTACATGTTTATAACTCTTATAATTTTATCCTAATGTATATATAAAACTCTTGGATCTTTCAAAACATCCATAAAACTTTTTTTCATATGAAATCCCCCTTTTGTTCTTTGGAATGAGACCTAGGTAAGCTAACAGTACAAACTGTGTCAACTTTATCTATAAGAAAGTGGCCTTAGAGTGTTATTTACATGTGATTGACATACTATCACCTATAATTAATGATATTTTAACATCATTTCAGGATTGAGACCTTATCATGGACTTTGAAACACCTCTATCCCCTTAAAACCTCATTGACTGAGGTAAACCTATCCCTGTTTGGTTCTCCTTTAGAAGATGAAGGATTTGATCATGATGAATATAGTTTTCTCATGGATATTATTAGGTAATATATCAATTTTTTTAACTTATATTAAATTTAAGGATCCATATGAAGTTTAAAACAAACATCTACCTCACTACCCTCATACCCTCTTGACTATGTTCTTTATGGATTCAGGGGCCTGTAGATTAGTCATAGTCCTGTGTGTACACTTTGGTGAGATGTTAAAGATTAAAAAAGTATAAAAACTATTGAATTATCCTCACACCTTATTATTATCAACATTTAGCCTCATTTTCATACCTAAATTGGACTCCAAAGGCTCCATTTTATCCTTGACTGAGACTAACCCTCATAAATAGGTTGTAGGTTATTTTGGAATGTTAGGATCATGTTTAGGAGATTTGGATTGAAATCATATTTGGATGCCTCATAATATGATCTAGATTCATCATGAATTCCTTAAATACCATCTCCTTATGCCAATATTCAAAAACCATTTTCATTTCCTACCCTATCCTATAGGTGCTTATCTCAATCAAGCTTATAGGTTGTCTTTTAGGCCATTTGAAGCTTGTAGGAAGTAGTTGGGACACTAAAACCTTGATATTTCATTATTACAAACTAATGGATATTTAGGACACCTTAAATAGTTAAAACAAACACTTCCCTACCCAATTATTTTGATTCATCTTTGAAACCTTGACCTTTGTCCATACAGGGTTGTAGGTGACCAAAAGGAGCTTAATTTCTCATTAGAAGTTATATTTTGTTCAACAATCACAAGTCTAACCAAATGATTGGTTTAATTTATCTTGGAAATGCCAAAAAAATTTAAGATTGAAAAGAGTTGACCCAATGCTTAACAAGCTTATTGTAGTTACAATCCTCTCTCATTGTATGAATAGGGTACAGGCTCAATGGGTCATTTCCATCAATTGTACTCCTTTTCATGCCAAATTTGCTTGTAGTGACCTTTTAGAGGGTTTTGAGTGGTTTCTTATTATTATAAAATGTTTATAACCTACCATGTATTTTATAGGGTACTCCTCTTGAAATCTTGTAGATATCATTGCTTATCTTCAATACCTTTTTATCATTTTGGATGGGCTCAAAATCTATCTTCCACTTGGATTCTAGCTCTCAAATTTGGCATAGTTAGACTAGATAGATAGGGATACAAGGCCAAAGCATTGGAAAAGGATAAATTACCATATATAACTTCAAATAGAAAGTCAAAAAAGGCTCAAGGCCTCTATTTTTTGCTTTTAGGGACTGAGAACCCAAAAGTTGAAAAGCTCTCTTTTGAAGTGATAATGGCTTGTGTGGCATCTTAGAATCTTTGGCTATGAAAAACATGACTCTTAGAGTTGATGGAACTTGATATGTATTTCACCATACTCTTCCCTTCTCTTTAACCTCTATACACTTCCCATGAATATGTATAAGGTTGGTTGAAGTTGACATATCAATGAAACATGCTATTATGAGCAAATAGACCTTGATAATGTACTATTTGAGCTTTCCATTAGATATAAACATGGAAAAATCCCTTATTCATGAAAATAAAACATTCCATTATCATCACAAATCTATTTAATCTCTTTGGAATACACAATTTGCATTCAACCTTGGAACTCTCATGGAACTAGCACCTTTCTTTGCCAATACTTCAAATAGAAAGAGGTGAAGTGTTATATATTGAAAACAATAGTAAGAGGGCCTTATTATAAGATAAAAACACCTTATCAATCTCACTCAGATCTAAGGATCATTTACAACTCAAAATAGATGCATAATTCTACCCATCTTGGATGCAATTCTTAAAAAAGTTTCTTGGATTGTTAGTGATTGTTAATAAAGGAGGAGGAACCAAAACATAAAATAATATTAATAAAATGAAGTAAATTCAAATTAAAATCCACCTGTAGAATCATTCCTTCTAACTCTACCTATACCTTTCGTACCAATTATTTGAAGTTGAGCCTTCTTTATGTGCCAAGAGGAGAGAATGGAAAAATGAGTTGAAAAAGATTTTTTTAAAAATATCCTTCCAAGTATAAGCATGGAAATTAATGTGGGGAGATGAAGAGACCCCCCACCCACATTTTTAGCTAGAGATCAGATGGTGGTGGCCGTACAAGTGTCCAAAAGGGCCTAAAATTGAGGAGAAACTACCCTTTATAACTTATAACTAAATATTGGCATGAAAAAAATTACCACTAACTTCCTCTAACCTTCTGCACATTTATCTTCTACTTATAGCTGACCTTATGCCACCTACCATCCATACAAGCCCTTGAAGCTTGCTGAAAGTGGGCCCACAAGCTCTTTTTGCACATTAAGAGTGAGATATGCAAATAAATTGCATAAAATGAGATTTAAACATGTTATAAAACAAAATGTGACTAAAAACATATATTTAAACTCTTTTACCAAGTTTTACTCTATTTGACTAGAGTTGACTTTCTTTGACTTGACTAGTTCTAGGCCTAGACTTTGGACCAAGGGTAGACTATGAATAAGTAGATGTTTTAGACTAGAAATACACTTGTATAGGATATTGATGAACTTATACAAAGTTAAAAAAGATATGGGTTGACTAATTTTTACCAAGGGTCAAAATTGATAAAAAATTACCAATCTAACCAGCTCTTAAAACCATTCCCTAAGATATTACTCTTCCCTTGCACATTTCTCCAATCCTTTTCCTCTTTCCATTCTCATTTTCTTGCCTTATTTATTTTTTGGATATTCATATATATTAGGTCGATTGGGTTGACCCTGTATAGTCTATGGGTATTTTTCACTTTTTGAGTTTGTTAGCCCTTCGACTAACCTAACTCAAACCTAAAGAATTTTCCCCAAAAGCATATAGGGTCGATTGAGTTGACCCTATATAATTGAAAATTTTGGGAGGATTTATGGAAAGATCCACCTATAAATACAAGATCATTTCATAATTATTTAAAATATACAATCAATATTTATAATTCACTTGTGCTTCTTTACAATATACTCTTTCACCATTCTACTTAAGGATTCTAATCTTAGATTTTCTACTTGGAGAATCTAGTCTTATGGATAAGTCTTGGATGCTTTGAAATTTATTAATTATCCTTAAAAACCACAAAAATCTCTTGTAAATCCTCTTTGGCCTAGAGAGATATTGAGTCTTGATGGGTTCATATTCAGGTAAGTATATTTTAACTTTGTTCTCCTCTTTTTTAGTAGATAAAAGTAGCATAAATATTGGCTTGAATAATATTACTCTTCATATTCCATGTATTAGGGTCTTACTCATACTTATCTTAATTTATATTTTCCTATATATGTTTTGATTATTTTACTAACCCCTCATATTATGCCACAAGCTTTGGTGAGCACTAAATTAGATTTACTTTCTAATTTATTAGAATAGATTTAACATTAAAACTAGGAATCTTTTAGGGTTTTTGTGTGATTGTGTTAGGTTTTAGGATTAGAACCCTTATTATCATGATGTATTGTGACAAGTGATCCCCTAATTGGTCTAGTAGATCCCCATATTGATCATGACCCTACTTAACAAATGTATTCCCAATCAGAAGTGTAGGTATGCTCTATCTTTTTTGAGCTAGGATTGATTTATAGACATGATGTATTTATGATTGCATAAAATTATCACACTTAATAATGTTCTTTAAAATAATATAAACCATATATCTAACCCTAAGTTTGTCAATGATAAAAATGGGAATAAAAAATCTGGTAATAAGAATAATAATGTCGAGTTTAATAGAAATTATAATATGTGTGATAAATTTAGACATAGAAGGGAATATTATTATAAAAATAAAAATAGAGTTAATAATAAAAATTATTAAAATAATAAAAGGAATAAAGATTCTAATCATAATCATTAAAAAAATCAAAACCCTAATCAAAATAACAATCAAGAATATAATACCAAGATTATTAATTTGTATGCTTCTTTGTTTACTTCTAATGAAAACGAATGTATTTTAAATAGTGTTGCATCACATCATATGATATGTTTATAAAATATTTTCTTTGACACTAAATATATCTTTGAAAGGATATATTTAGGTGATGATTTATTTTTATAAACTACTGAACAAGGAAAAGTTAAATTTATAAATATTATTCTAAATGATGTGCTTAATGTTCCTAAACTTAAGAAAAATATGTTATCCTATTTTTAGCTTATAAATGATAATTTAATATTAATTTTTCTTAAATATAAATGGCCTATTAATAATTAATCTAATTTTTTGATTGCTAAAGGAATTCAACATAATGGTTTATACATGTTTTTTGCTTCTTTTAAATGTTGTATTTCATCACATAGGAAAAATAAATCTCAATTGTGATATGAAAGATTAGGTTATGTTAATTTTATAAGTTCATATGATATGTCTTGACATGATCTTGTGGTTGGTCTTCTTGTTAGTTCTTCTTAGCATGAAACTTGTGAGGGATGATTATGTGGTAACACACTAAACTCTTTCATAAGAATCATGATGCTAACTCTCTCATCCCTTAGAGCTTATTCATAGAGATGTTATAGGACATATATAAGTTACATCTCTTAATGGTTCTTTATATATTATTATTTTAATAATGATTACACTAGAATAACTTGATTTTATTATAGTAAAAATAAATCTGAATTGTTATCTAAATTCAAAGAATTTAAGACTTTGGTTGATTTTTTTTTCTAATTTTTACATTAAAATATTAAGAAATAATAATGGTGGTGAATATATTAGTAAATAATTTGATTCAATTTGTATTAATTGTGGTATATAAAAAGAGTTAACAAATCCCTATTCCCTACATCAAAATAGAATTGTTGAAAGCAAAAATTGAACCATCATTGAGATGGATAAAACAATGTTGCATTCTACGAATATTTCTAAATTTTTATGGGCCAAAGTTATAAATACTACTATCCACATTCTAAATATATTCCTTACTCAAATTTGCATTTTTATACATATTTAGAAATGTGGTTTGATAATAAATTGAATGTTACTCATCTTTAGATATTTAGGAGTCTTACTTCCATCTTTATTTCTAAATAAAAATAAATAAACTTGATCTTACCTCATATTATTACATTTTTATTATGTTATGAAGGTAAAAAAAAAAGGATTAAGTATTTATGATCCATCTAAAATATAAATAATTGAGAATATGAATGTTCAAATCTTTGATAGATCTTTTTGTGAGCCTTCTATGGAACCTCTTCAAATATATATTTTGATGAAACTGACTCTTCTATTACTCCTTATGAAGAAATAAATGTCCCAGAGTAAGTTGGTATAATTATGGATAATTTAGAGTCTGAGGGGGAACCTTCTCCACTTCACGTTTAAACTAAAAGACCTTAATGGCTAGAATCCCTAATTCAGTCTTTTAATCTTGATAATATTAATAAATTAACTAAGAGTCAACATACCTATCATGATTTAATAACTTAGTATGAATGTGAACCTCAATATTTTGAGGAAGCTATTCAAGATGATAAGTGGAATGTTGCTATGTAAGTTGAATATGAATCCCTAATTAAGAATTAAACTTAGGATCTTGTGCCTCCACCTAAAAGATATATTATTGGTTTTAGGTAACTTTATAAAATCAAATATAATTAAATTAGTAAAATTTAAAAATTTAAAGTTAGAATAATAGATCGTGGTTTTACTCAAAAACCCAATATTGACTATATTGAAACCTTTGCTCCTATAAAAAATGAGTACTATTAGATTGTTTGTTACCTTTAAAACTAAAAACAGTTGGATAATACACAAAATAGATGTCAAAAATGTCTTCATAAATGGTGATCTAGAAGAATAAATATTTATGACTTAGCCTAAAGGTTTATTCGAATATAAAAAATAAAATTATGTAAGTCAAATAAATTTGTTTATAGTTTAAAACAAACTCCTTGAGCTTGGTATTCTAAAATCAATAGTTATTTTAAAAATTAGGTTTCTCTAACTATTATTCTGATAATGTCTCTTTGTAAAATTTGAAAATGGTCATATTATCTTAATTGTATTATATGTTGATGCTCTTCTTATTAATGAAAATCAAATTAATTTAATTCTTCTATAAAAAGATAAAATTATTCAAACTTTTGCAATGATTGATGTAGGCATTCTTCATCTTTTTTTTTTAATATTGATTGTATTTCAAGATAATAAGTTAATTATTTTATCTCAATCTTAGAATGCACATAATCTTGTTGTTAAGTTTAATATGCTTGAATGTAAGATTATATCTACTCTTATTAAAGTTGGTATTAAACTTGATCCAAAAATTATGTGTGATAAAACTAACCCCACTCTATCTAAATAACTTGTTGGTAGTTTGATTTATCTAACCATTACTATGCCAAATATTTTATTTGATGTAGGTGTTGCTTTCAGATTCATGTAGATCCATACTTGGATCATTATAAATTAGCAAAATGGATATTTTGATATAATAAATGAGCTATAAATTTTGGTTTATATTATTTTTATATTGATAATGCTAATTTATATGGTTATTGTGATGCTAACCATATTAGTGATATTATAGATCACAAAACTACTTCTGTTTACGTGTTTAAATTTGGTACAAGTGTTATCACTTAGAGAAACAAAAAGAAACCTATCATTTGTATCTCTTTTATATAATTAAAGTATATAAGTGATATAAAAGCTATTAACTAATCCATGTGTTTATGAAGGTTCTTAAAAGAACTTTATTTATATGTTTATCACAATAATACCCTTCTTTGTGTTAATCCAAGTTGTATAAATTTGGTAAAAAATCAAGTGCATCACTAACAAACTCAACACATTTAAGTTTATGTATATTTTATTTGAGAGAAAGTCCTTAATGGTGATATTAATTTGTAATTTTATCCTACGAATGGACAAGTGGTAGATATCTTCACAAAACCACTTGGTGCTACCAGGTTTTATTATTTTCATACATTGTTGAGCCTTTTAGAGTTTCCATTGATGGGAAGTGTGCATGACATTGTCACTTCCTAATGACCATGTGTTTCTTTATTCTTATCTATACTTATTCTCATTGTATATCATTATAATAAATAATTTTATTTGATTTTCATAAATTTTACTATATGTGAGTTTATAGTGTACTTAATAGTTAAAAGTATATATTGTAATGAAGGTCTTTATGCTATAAAAAACTTTAATTTTTTTGGTTGATTATTTATGAGAAATTGTGAGATGTAATCTTACGATCATGCTATCCTAAACTTACTCTAAATAGTTTATGGATTATAATTCTTTTTATTTCAATAGGTGATATTGATATGATGAAAGTTTTTAAAATTTTCAAATATTATATGCCTTCTAAACTCAATAGAAATAGTTTTTTGAGTATAATTAATTTATTATAAAGGTTGGCATAAGATGTATCCTCATTTAACATTAAGGGGGAGTGTTAAAACATGTAATACTTAAGTGGTATTAAATGTAACCTTAGTATATTTACATCGATTAAATAAATAAAATATATTTTATTTATTTAACATGAGTTATCCTCATATAAATAAATAAAATATATTTGATTATTATTTTTTAGGGAGAAGTTGGACCCATTAGTTACAATAGTCTACCTCACACCTCATTATAAAAAGGCATTTCAACTTTTTAAAATGCATTGCAAGACATTACGAGATATATGTGTGAAAACTATATTCAAGCAACTAAGATTACAACTTGATTATTGAGAAGGTTATGTGAAAAAGATTCGAAGAGAAGTAAGAAGAGAGAGTTGATTGTATTGGGTACTATTATTTCTCATAAATGAATTAATTAATATCATGGTTTTTACCTCTATATGAGGGTTTCCACATTATATACTATGTCAATTATTTGTGTAACTTTATCATTAATTGCTCATTTAGATTTATCTAGTACATTGGATATTCAATATATTACATGTTTTAAAACTTTACATATTCAGCCTTTATTGTGGCACATACCTAGAAGAGTGTTCATGTTTGGTACATATATGGTAACGCCCCTCTCTTATTCTATATTTATTTATTATTTATCCCCTTGTCTAAAGGGCTCTATTTTTGAGTATGTCACTAGTGTTTTAGTTAAATCCTTAGGTTTTAATTTTTTTTTGTTTTTCTCACCCTTATGCTCTAGCTATAGTGAAGTCACCCTTCCCATTTTCCCTTTGATAATATATATTAGTGTTTGTCTATTTATTAGATATGTTTTGGGAGATACCTTAGGTTCCTCTACTATGTGAATTTTGAGTTTGGTTTTTGAGGACAACTCTTCTCTAGGTGATACTTTATTTTTCCTGAGTAAGGAGGAGCACCTTTTTATACCATCTCTTCTTCTCCCAACTCCTCCCCATTGGTATAATCCTTGACTATAAATGTAGTCATATCCTCTTCCTCTTCCTCATTTAACATTTATAGATATATAACTTATATTATTAACCTTAAATATCTATGGTTAATAGGTTGAGGCTGGGATACATCTATTTATTTCTACAATAGTGAAATCTCACTTGTCAGAGTTTCCTCTTTTTCTTCCATGTTTTGGGCACTCCATCCTAATGCATGAATAAACTATCATATCAAGGGTCGAGTAGTAATTCATGAACTACAAGGATGACCTTTTCTCCTTACTTAACACTAAATTCATATGGTAGGTGTGGGAAGAATTTAGTTTTTGTATCAAAAGGTTATATATATAATAAATCAATATCTACTATGAATTTGATTTTAGTATAATATTTTTGTACCATCTCCTTGAAAATGTGATATATACCCATTACCATATACCTAATCATTTTCTCCCATTGAATAAAATTTCCTACCTTATGAACTATAGGGATACCCTTCATTGCAACTATTATCGAGACTCCTATGGGTGAATTTGAGCTCCATTCTATTGACCCCTCATGTCTAGGAATAATATGTGTAAAGTACATAGTTAGTACTAAGAGAAGTGAACCATCACAAAAGTCATGAATAGTCTTACCTCTCTTGATTTTTATAAGGTTATCCAAGTATTATTCATAGATTGTACTAGCCAAATCCTATTATATATATATAAGTATACCATATCGTATGCTATCTATACACTTTTCACTATTATCAAGTCTTGTTTGTTTATGTAATATACCATCTAAGCAATGGCCTTTATTAAAAATTTAAATTTAATATCCTTGATGTTTGAAATTGATAGGGCTTAGTTATTAAATTTTTTCCTTGTAATCATGGCTATTGAGATTTTACCAACATTTTTGTTTCCATCATACTTATAGGTGGAATGCCATTTATGTATAAGTCCTATGACTGTGTGGATCACATCTAGTGTATGTGATAGGGTTGGTCCAAGTATAAAATGTCTTCATGGGTTCTACTCAATAGTACATTTATATTACTTCTCACCAGTTTGAAATATGAGAATTGACTCCATGCATCTAATTTAAGCTTTAGGATGATTTTACAATCCTTATACTCCAATACATATATTTGTGGGTTTAATTACATCATTTTATTCTCTCTACCTCTAAAATCCTATGATTAATTTATAATAAATGTGTCATAATGTATATGTAAATATCTTCTACATGCATTATGAGAGACAACTTTTGAAGAAGCCCCTAATGGATATAGAAATTCCAATTTGAGCATGTGTTTCTTGTAATTAGGTTGCTTAAAATGTTCTTTAGTGACAACTTAAGGAATTTCCATCTTTTATTGGTCTAATTAGTTTTAAAAAAGTTTGAACACTTTGCATAAAATTTATGTAGAGTGTTAGTGATCAAATAATTATGTAATTTATTACTAGTGTAATACTTACTTTGTAGCACATTTGATGTTTTTTTTTAATCATGTCAAGCCATTTTAATGCATTTAATCTCATTTATTACCCATGTCTATTACCTTATTTAATTTTATTTGACACATAACATGTATTATCATTCATATATTTCATTCTTATCTATGTTATGCCATGGTATTAACAAATTTTACAACTTTGTAGTTCACACTATTCAACCATTTTCTTGTGTAGTTTGTATTAAACTAGACTACTTAATTTTTTCATTCTATGGAAAATAAAATCAACTACTAATATGATTTATTAAATTTGATATATCACCTTTATCTATCCATTATATATATATATATATATATATATATATATATATATATATATATATATATATATATATATATATATATATATATATATATATATATATATATATATATATATATATATATATATATATATATATATATATATATGTCTGTGTGTGTGTGTGTGTGTGTCTTTTTCTTATTTCCAAGTTTTGTCTATAAATAGAAAAAAATTAATTCTTCTTGATGTAAGACATCATTTGACAATCTGAGGAACCAATATATTCAAGTGTGTCTTATGGTAAATTTAGTTTAGTTTAGTGTTATAAGTCCTACAGGGACCCAATTAGGGTGTTATAGTCATTAGTGGATCATGTGTGTAGGTTTGAGAGTCATGTTGTCATTTTCCTCCAAAACTTAAAATTTAAAAATTTGAATTATGTCATTAGTTTTAGGAGGTGTTTGGTGAAGTTAAAATATTTTAATGGGTTTTTTAGGTTATATGAGGTATTATTTATGTGTGTGGATGTAATATAAATTTATAAGTGTAATAAACTTCCAATAATGAGAGAAGAAATATAACTACCCCTTCATTTATGAAGGTGGCCAAGAAGAAGGAAGTTGGTAGTTACTTTCTTAGAGAAATGAAAAGTTGTAATATATGTTCAAGAGTCATTGAACATATAAATGAGGTTATTATAAGGTTTAGGAAGTAGATGTTAAATAAGGTGACATAAAAATGAATCCAATGAAGAATATTTAGTTTTGTCCATGAAGGACAAGAACATGAATTAGACTGTGTGTTGTAAATATCTTTTAGAAAGCAATAAATAATGATTAGTTTATGTGGAATGATATTTGTGAATCATATGTATAGTGTTTATTGAATTAATAAAATTGGTTTGGTAAGATATTAAGGTTATGATAGAGGTATCCTTCAAAAGTGTTATAGGCTTGCATTGATAATGGTGAAAAGACAGTCATAAGGGCAAATATTTATCTATGAAACTTGTTTAGTAGAGAACATATGGAAAGAGGGATGTTTTAAGGTGTTTTAACCATGTTAATAATTTTGTGTATGTCATCCATTACACTATAGGTCATTTAAAAAGCTATATAATAAGTATTATGTTGTAGTTTGTTATAGGTAAGGTAATGAGAGTGAAGTTTACTTGGTTTGAGGTTTAATTAAGAGTAAAATGATTATAAAGGAGTTATGTTATGATTATAATACCTTATTAAGGTGGAATAAAGTCTTAAAAAATATTAAGAATCAAATTAGTCCTTTAAAACTCTCAGTTTATATGTAGGGTTAGAACCCTAAAGAGAAGGCATAATGGATATCTTTATTAGTAACTAGTCAAAGGTATTGAATTTGCTAAGGGAGAGAGTATAGATTACTTTTGAATGATTATAAGATATTTTAAGATGTTTAGTGGTGTGAGGTGTAATAAAACATAATTACAAAGACTGTGTATCCTATCAACCCTGCCAAGAAACCATAATTTTATTATAAAGAGTTCTTGGAAGAGTGTTTAGAGTTTATCAAAGGAAAGTAAGCATTTAAGATGTTGAGTATTAACTAGATAGACTTTATTAAAGTTATAGAAAGGTTTTTAACTTCTAAAAATCATTTAAAAATAATTAAATAGTCTCTTAGTTAGTCATTGGACTGTGCAACCCTGGGTTAGGGTTTTGAAACTCAAACTATATTCTAGGATGTTTTAATTGTCCAAAAACCACAAAATTTGGTGTTTAGTTGTGTTTAAGTGTGATAAAATATATTTTATTATATTTGTGCCTTTATATTATGAATTTATATGCAAAAGTAGACTATGTTGAAAATAGGGGTGATTAGGCCTAATAAAGGGCTAATTATAAGAAGATGAGGAGAAAAAGTAGTTAATAAAAGTGAGTTGGTTAATTAAACTTTGAAGAGAGATAAAAGAGGATAGAGGGTACTCAAAAATTACATCATACTTTTATTACCAATCCTCACTTGTTTGACATGTGGAAAAGGCCTAAAAAAATGCTACTAGGGAATGAGAATAAAATAAGAGCACAAAGTGATCAGTGATTGAAAGTTGTGTGATTTGGTGAGAAGATAAAATTGGGATAAAATGAGTAGGGATATTATCCCAAGAACCTTATTTGGGTTAAGTAAATATGAAGCTTGTTTTGAGTCAAGTTGAAATGTGGTATGAAAACTAGTGTATGAGGTGAATGAAAGGGAGTGAGTAAATGAATGGAATGAGATGAATGAATGAGTGTGAGGTATACATATGTTATAAAGGATAATAGAGAGAATTTAATAATCCTATTTGATAGGATCATGAATGAAAATGATGTCAATCCTAGTGAGGAGTATATAAACAAGAAAAGATTGAGTAGTTTGGTTACATGAATTGGTGATTGTAGGGATCAAAGGTATGGTAAGATCAGATAAAGATGTGATGTCTACATCATTTGGTATTAGAGAAAAAATTACATTGGGAAGAGGATAAATAAATTTATCAATAACAAAAAGGTGCATGTTTAGTTTAGTTTTCATCTTATGTTTTTGATATGTTCATAAAATAGTGTTGAGGTGTGAGTGAAAGTTGAGAGTATGGAAATCATCCCTGAAGCTAGTGAGGGTTGATAATATATATATATATATATATATATATATATATATATATATATATATATATATATATATATATATATATATATATATATATTGAAATCTCAAGGATAAATTTGAGAGAGAAAGATGATTCCTAGGCAAAGGATAAAAAAGTGATATAAACCTATGTGAGGTCATAAAGTGAGAGAGACCCAAGTGAGGTCATGAGAGGCAAGTAGAGAATGCTTGTCAAGAGAAATAGGTCTAAGTGAGACCAATTGATTGATATATAGGTAAGATGAGGGTACATAAATAAAATAGAAAATAAAGCATGGTTGACATGAGCTACCACAAAGAGAATAAGGTGCAAGAAGACACCAAGAGAAGAGAGATGAAAAAAGAAATGACAGAGGTAAGAAAGAAATTGGATGAGTTGATGCTCATGATAGAGAAAATGAAGGGAATTAAGAACTAATACTATTTATGGGTCATGATAAATAATAAAATAAAGTGGATAATAAATATACAAATGAGGAGAATAAAGATGGAAGCTATGAGAGAAAAAAATGAAGAAAAAGTTGTTTTGCAAGCAACTCAAGAGAGAAATGATGAAGTGTAAAATGAGTGAACAAAAGGATGAAGATGAAAAACACCTTGAGAATGATGAGAAAGGCTTGAGTGAGGAAAAATTTGTCAGTTGTATCTAGTAAGAAGGTGGGAAGGATAAAGAAGAATCAAATCAATTTGTAGGCCTCATTAAAGGCTTGGACAAAGGAACACAATCCAATGAAGGAGCTATGAAATCTGATTATAAGTTTGTTTATAAGAATCCAAATAAATTATAGAAATAGAAGAACTATAACAAGCCTTGCATGGTGAAATGATCGTGAATGAAGAGCAGGTACATGTTGTAGCAGTTGAGGTCCACATGATGGAAGAAGAATTGATGGAAGCAATGAAAGAGTTAGAGTACAAAGAGTCATGTGGAATTTTGAATTTCAATAAGATTATAGGTAGGTAGGAAATTTACTTTGTTTTTTTTACAATCATGAAGATGATAACAAGGGAAGGTGAGAGTATAGGTGTAATATTAATGTTTTAGGGCATTCATAACCCATATGATAGATGAAAGGATCAAGGTATGAGTGCAAATCAAGTACTAGTTGATGCAAGCAAGTAAAGAAGCAAAATTATTTTTGATAGAGGAAAGAAAGAGAGTAAATATGAAGAGAATTTGAATCATGATGGAGTAGAAACATAGGATTAAGATACAAGGAGAATGAAATACAAGACCAGGAAGAAGAGTACAATAGTCCATTTGAGCAAAGCTCAAATCTTTCTTGCCATGGGAGTATGATGCAGAGCATCATTTGGTAATATGAGGAATCAATGTATTCAAGTGTGTTTTATGGTCATTTTGGTGTTATAATTCCTATAGGAACCCAATGAGGGTGTTAGAGTAAATAATAGATCATGTGTGTAGGTTTGAGAGTCATTTTGGAGTTTCCCTACGAAACTTAGATTTGAAAATTTGAATTATGTCATTAGTTTTGGGAGGTGTTTGGTGAAGTTAAAATGTTCATAATGGGTTAATTGGGATCTAGGAGGTATTAGTTAGGAGTGTGGATGTAATATCAATGTACAAGTGTAATGAAATTCCAAGAATGAGAGAATAAATGTAACTACCCCTTCATTTGTGGAGGTGGCCAAGAAGAAGGAAGTTGGTAGTTACTTGCTTAGAGAAATGAAAAATTGTAATAAATTTTCATGATTCATTGTGCATAGAAAGGAGGGTAGTAGAAGGTTTAGGAAATAGAGTTTCAAGAAGGTGACATAAAAAATGAAGCAAAATAAGAAGATTCAATTTTGTTCATGAAGGACAAGAACATGAATTAGACTATATATTATAGATATCTTTTAGAAAGTAATAAAGAATGAGGAGTTTATGTGGAATGATCCTTATGAATCATATGTTTAGTGTTTCTAGCATTAATAATATTGGTTTGGTAATATCTTAAGATTATTATAGAGGCAACCTTTAAGAGTGCTATAGGCCTACATTGAGAATGGTGAAAAGATAGTCATAAGGGCAAATATTTTTAAAATATGAAACTTGTTTAGTAGAGAAAATATGTAAAGAGGGAACTTTTAAGGTGTATTAACCATGTTCATAATTTTTTGTATGTCATCAATTGCTCTGTAGGTCATTTGAAAACCTACAACCTGAGTATTCTATGTAGTTTGTTATAGTCAAGGTAATGAGAGTGAAATTTACTTGGTTTGAGGTTTAATTAAGAGCAAAAAGCTTAAAATGGAGTTGTTTTTTGATGATAAGACCTTATGAATGTGGAATAAAGTCTTGAAGCATCTTAAGAATCAAATGATTCCTTTAAATCCCTCAGCTTATATGCAAGGTTGGAACCCTAAAGAGAAGGCATAATGGATTATATTTGTTAGTAACTAGTCAAAGGTATTAAATTTGATAAGGGAGAGAGATTATAGATTACTTATGAACAATTGGAAGAATTTTTAATATGTTTAGTGGTGTGAGGAATAAGAAAACTTAATTACAAAGACTATGTACCCTGTCAACCCTATCAAGAAACTAAAGTTTTATCATAAAGAGATATTGGAAGAATGTTTAGAGTTTATCAAAAGAAAGTAAGACTTTGGGATGTTGAGTATTGACCAAAAATAATTTATTCAAGTGATATAAATGTTTGTGACTACTCATAGTCCTTAAAAACTGATTAAATAGTCTCTCAACTAGTCACATGACTATGTAACCTTGGGTTAGGGTTTTGAAACTCAAATTAGATTTTAGGAAGTTATAAGCATACAAAAACCACAAAATTTGGTGGTTAGTTTTGGTTGAGTGTGATAAAAGATATTTGTTAGATTTATACCATTAAATTTATAATTTGTATGGAAAAAGTAGACTATGTTAAAAATAGGGGTGATTATGCCTAATGAAGGGCTAATTATAAGAAGAAAAGGAGAGAAAGTGGTTAAGACATTTGAGTTGGTCAATGAAACTTTGAGGGGAGATAAAAGAGGATAGAGAGTACTCATAAAGTACATCAGAATTATAGTACCAATCCTTACTTATTTGTATATGTGGAAAATGCCTAAAAAAGGCTACAAGGGAATGAGAACAAGAAGTGATTAGTGATTAAAGGGTTGTGCTTGGAAGTTGTGTGATTTGGTGAGAAGAAAAAATTTGGATAGAATGAGCAGGGATATGATCCCAAGAAAATTATTTGGGTCAAGTAAACTTGAAGCCTATTTTGAGTCAAGTTGCAATGTGGTATGAAGACTAGTGCATGAGGTGAATGAAAGGGAGTGAGTAAATGAATGAAATGGATAAATGAATGAGTGTGAGGTGTAAAAAGGTTATAAAGGATAAGAGAGAGAATTAAATAAGCATAGTCTATAAGATCATGAATGAGAATGATGTCAATCCTAGTGAGGAATGTATAAACAAGAAAACATTGAGTAGTTTGGTTGTATGAATTGGTGATTACAGGTATCATAGGTATGGTAAGATAAGAGATGATGGGATCTTTGCATCACTTTTATTTGTAAAATGTCATGTTATCTTAATGTTGTGTACTAGTTTCTTCCATAGGCTCACATTTTCCTCATTTCTATTTTCTATATTTACAGAAATAATGTTAAACCATTTTTTTAATCTTTTTCCCCATGTTCTTATCTTCCTAATTTTTTTTTACTACCCACTAATATTGTCTTTGAACACATGATAGAGATATTACCTATTTCCTTATTTATATTCTTTATGTATTTTGGGTTTTTGAATTGTTTTTATATTTATTTTATTTTTCAAATTTTATTTTATTTTATGTAATGTTTTTATTTTCATAATCAATTCTTTCTAACTTCATATTCTTTTTATTTGTCCCACTAGGATGTTTTGGTAGCATCAAACAATTAGATATCAAGATAATTATTTTTAGGATATTGTAGTAGTCTTACTTATCTTTCCCATCTTGGGAGGATAACTTCAATCTAATAAAGAGGTTACATAATCTATGACTAAAAAATTAAGCATCTGGTATAGGGTACCATAGACCTTCTACCAAATTTCATCTAATTGAAAGGATAGTGTGAGTCTGTAAGTTATTTCATCATTTTTTTCACCACCCTTAACCATAGTTGCCTATGGTTTAGGGTTTTAATCAGGCTCCATTTACAAACCCTTGTCTCAATATGCTTGCCAATATTCTTAGCTTTATTAATCTTGAGTCTAAAATGTTACCCACTATGTAGGGTCCAAGCTATACTATTTTTAATGTGCTCAATTTTTTATATATTTTTATCATAGAGTAAGACCTAATCTCCAACCTGAAATTGTTTCACATTTATATGCCTATCATGCCAAGATTTTTAGCATCTTTTTTCTTGTGTTTGATTATATGTTGTTAAAAATATATTTTCATCCAAGTTTTTTAGTTATATCAACCTTTCCTAAATGAAATATTTCTCATTCATTCTAAATGTTACTGTAACTTTTAAACTTAACAATATGCACTCCATTAACATTACCACTTCTAATCTATAGACTAGTTTAAATGGGTAGTACTTAGTCAATCATTTTTTAGTAGTGAGGTAAGCCCATAGTACTATTGGTATCTTGGTATCCTATTCATGAATCTCTATATTTCATACATTTTTTAATATTTTATCTAATACCTTATTAAATGCCTCAACAATACCATTCACTTGAGGGTGGTAAGGAGTGATTATATAATACTAGATTAAGAAGTGATTAAGTAATTATACAATTGTGTGATTGATGAAATGCTTATCCTGATCACTCATTATGATGAATGGGCATCCAAACCTTCTAATTAAATTCTCATACAATAATTTCATGGTAGTTGGTGATAAAATATTTTGTTAGCATAACTATACCCATCTTGTTAGGTATTCAATTCTAGTAATAATGAACCTGACATTGCTCTTACTTAATGTAGGTTTGATGGGACTAAAAAATTAATTTCCCATTTATTAAATGGAGTTAGTGCTAGAACTAGGTAGAGATGCATCTCATCTCCAACATTTAGTTTACCCACTCTCTAGCATATATCACAATTTATTATGAATTGATGTGCCTCCTTAAAAAGTGATGGCCACCATAATCCTATTAATAATATTTTCTTACTCATAAATTTTATAGAGTTGTGCCTTCCTACAACTGCATCGTAGGATTATCTTAAGATGATATGTCAATCATATGGTAACACTACTCTCCACAACACTTCATCTCTTCCTTTATTATATAATGATCCTTAAATTAATGTAAAAGGAAATACTTGAATTATCAATATATTATTTTGCAATGTACTATACCCTCCCATAAAATATTCACTGGATAGAAATTGTGCAATACCCTCCATGTCTTTAGGGACTAATTACAAATGAAAGAGTTTAGAATTGATAAACTCATCCTCAATCAGTCTTATATCTTCACCTATAATTATTATTGATAGGTAATGAAGTCCACAATTTGCTTTCCTATGTTTACCACAATTTGGAAATTAAATTCTTGAAATAACCTAAACTAGTGGTAAATTCTTCCTTGTATTATTAGTTTATTTATAAAGCACTTAAGTGGATCATTATCCATAAATAATATTAATGGAGTTTCCCATAATCAATGCCTAAGTTTATGCACCACATAAACCATAATGAGTGTCTCCCTTTTTGTAGTGGAGTAATTCCCTTCCACCCTTATCAATTTTCTTCTAGAAAATTAAATTAGATGGTCTATTTTACATGAGGTTGTGTTAATATTGATCCTATTATAATCCGAAATGAATCAAAATTTACATGGAATAGGATTTTATAGTTTAGAAACATTAATATTGGGGCATTTACAATTTGACTCTTCAATGTATCAAATGATTCTCGACATTATTTTGACCAATCTAGTAGTTGGTTATGTCACTTCTTCAATAAGTATTCTATGGGTACGCTTATAAATATGTAGTTTCTAATGAACTTAAGGTGATATCTGGTATACCTAGTATAATTTTAACCTCCTTTTATATTTTTGGTAGTGGTATGTTTATGATTATCACAAATTTTAGTGGATCCACCATAAACCCTTCTTTACATATTATGTGTCCCAATAAATTACCAAAAGGTGTGGCAAAGATACATTTATTAAGATTTAAAGAAATGTTCAGTTGTCTACATATTTTAAACATCATCCATAATGCATAGACATGGTCTTTCATTAACCCATATACTATACAATCATCAATATACACTTTCAAGAATTCATGTATGAAATCATTAAATGCATTCACCATTATGCGGTTGAACATAGTCAATACATTTTTTAATCCAAAGGGAATCACCATATAGATAAAGGATCCCCATTCTTTAGTAAATTTAGTTTTCAATCAATCCATCAGTACTATTCTAACCTAATGATATCTTGATAATCCATCAATAAAGGAATATATTTCTCTTCTCACAACACTTTCTAATATTTTTTTGGTGAATGGTGTTCAGAAGGGAAAATGCAAATAAATCTTATTCAATTATTTGTACTCAAATCATATGCATATCTCATTAGTTTTATTGTTATAAATTACCATGGGACTTATCCATCTAGTATCTTCCACAAGGGTTATGATTCCACTAGCTATAATTATATCCAATTCAATCTTTACTTTTACCTTAACATTAAGATTTAGTCGGTATAATTATTTACGTAATGGTTTAATAGCTTCTTTTTATTGTATTTTCATGGTACCAACATCTTATTTTATTCCTTTGATCTTAGTAGATATTATAGGAAATAAATTTTATCCTCAAAATGTGCACCTATTGAATTGGAAGAATTGGTTCATTGCGATAATGGGATCATCCCCCAAGGTATGGGACATTTGTGCTCCTTGGGATGAACCTCTTGAGAAGGTCAAATTCCTTATAATCTAAATGCATCTAATTTATGATCAACATGTAGGCCTAGAATAGTTGAAAGGAAATATGCTACTAATCCTAAGTCTAAAACTACTATGGAAAAAGGGAGAAGGGATACCAAAAATAAAATGGTGATGCACTAAGATTAGATAGAGAAACTCTACAAGCTTTAAAGAACACACAATAGATTACAAAGGATAATAAAATATCACATAGGATCTAATATGAACACTTCAATTTCATAATTGATTCACATGGAGGTGTAAGACATAATAAAACATTAAGAGGGATGACAAAAAATCCATAAATAGTGTTTACATAGACCTATATGCACATAGAATATGAAATGCAAGAAAAGAGCCAAGATATACACAAGGTGATATGATGGACAATAATGAGAGGGATAAAAATTGTCCATAATAAAGATCAATAGACCACAAGAAGTGCATAGGATGTCGAACAATAGAGAGAGGTGAACTTAATTCTCATTACAATGCAAGACATTAAAGGGGATTGTGGAGGGAAAATTTTGATAGCATTACTGTGACTATAAATGTCAACCATTTTACAATGTGAGACTTAATATTTTATAAGAAATGAGAAGCCCACAAATCATTGATTAATATTACCCACTATTGGGGTGGTTATAATGATTCAAGGTAATTGGAAGAGGGTGGTTGAGTAGGTGGCTCAAAATATTAGATAGTTTGAAGGTGTGCCCATGATTATTATAACTAAATTATGCCTCAATTAAATTTTTATAGATGAATGTAGTTAGGATTATGTTAGATTACCAATCACCCATGACCTATGTAGTTAGAGCCATACCTCTTTAAGGATGAATTGATATTTTATGCTTTGTGCTTGATCGTAATGTGTATGCCATGTTTTTTTATGGGTGCCACATGTTTAATCCTGCATGAAATTTGATCACCTACTTGATCATTTCTTATGAGAATTGATCTGAAACTTGATTTATAAATTAATGTGGGTGCATAGATGAATTTCATTCTTTGGCAATTTTGATAGTCATACAAGCCATCAATCTTAAGATAATACATTAATTATATGGTGTTAGTCTATTTTCCACCTCATTTATTACTTGGGCATATCACTCATTTAATCCATTGAGCCTTGCCCTAGTCTATGGCCTCCATATTTCATCTCCCTAATTACTTTAGGCTCTACATTATAGATCTATTAGTTGGGCCATATGGTAGCTTCTTATTCATCTACCATTTCATACTCCTACCACTATATACTCAAGGGTTGCCATCCTCATGTATATTATTATCACTTTTTTATTTCTTGGCACATTGATATACTTACATGAACCACCTAAGGGATATGAAGTAGAAGGATCATGCCATGAGGTACCATTTGGCTCACCTGCTAGCTTAGGGATCTAACATACTTATTAGGCTATATAATAATCTCTAAGAGATTTGAGCAGTGAGATTTCTCCACATGGAATCATCCCATTAACCCACTAGCTTGGAGTGCTTTGAAATTGTATAGATAGCTATGGGACTCTAGGTCACTAAGATTATGATATGTGGAAACATCCCACTTGCCTAATTTATCATTGCCTTGAAAACATCATTACCTCATTGATAAACTTCTTGAAAATTGACTAAGTCTTTAAAATACTTTTTAATTTGCCTATGACTACTAAAAGAGTGATGCATGACATTAGGTGAATACAAAGAATTGAATAAGTGTTGAAAGGCCTTTTGAAAGGGTCTAGGACTATCAAGAGTTATGAATGATTGTCTTGTGGTGTTATTCAATTGGTCTAGAGTCTTATTATGATTGACAAACCTGAAAATCCATCAAAACATCATTGGGAGCCTATCAAATTTAAGTTCATCACCTCTTAAAGATATCATTGGGAAAAACCTTGAAATGGATAAGTATTAAAGCACTTCCTTAAATAAAAAATAGAGTTACTGGGAGGTTGAAACTCATAAATACTCTAAGCATAGAAATTTCCTTTGGGATTACAAATGAATACACAAAATTATCTAAGTCTTAGGACTAATCAAATAAATATTGAGAAACCTATGAGTGATCCCAAAGACTTAAATACAACTCAAAATATTCTCTTACATGGTGACTAAAAATGGTCAACATTCTAGTGACCTCCATAGGTCATTTGCCTGCTAAGCGGGAAAATAAAAGACTTTAAAATAATCAATTTAGTATGGAGTCAAATAATATTTAAAAAATATTGATCCTAAGAACATGACCCCACTACAACCTACTCAACCTAATTTTGGATAACAAAACTAAGGTTTACCTTGTAATAAAACAAAGAAAGCAAGGAACTATAATAAATGTATCAAAGGCATTTAGGGAAAGAATATGACTAAAACTATTACGTCACAACACTTAGAGGAAATAAAATTATGAACTAATCTACTCTAATATATAAAATTTAGAGCATGTTGCCTCAAACCACTCAGATCAAAAAATAATCCTCTTAGATCTCCCCAATTGTGTGTTATCATATTATCGAGTGAAAGGTATAGGCAGACAAAGAATTGCTTCCCATAATGATAGTGATAGCATGCATTTACAAATTCTAATGGGATGTGATCTATTATAAACACCTACTTTATCCCTTATTTTTCAATGAGTGGGTCCTTCTTATTAATATGGAGTTACTCCTCTAAGCCAAAAATTTCATTTGGAAACTTTATTATTCTCAATTGCATGACTATGTCACTATGAGCTTCATCTTCCTCTGACTGATTCTTAGAAGTAAAATTAGTTTATTCAATTGATTTGATATGGTGACATTGCTCCTCTATAATATATATAGGCATGTAAAAATTAGACACACTCATTATTATAGCTTCCTTTTTGTCCCCATACTACCTTTTGTATTTGAACGACCTACTAAGAGCTTCAAACTACTCAAAAATATTAGAGTATTATCTTTTTGGAACTATGCAAGGCTTAATAAGGCTGAGTCCTTCTCATGTTTATAGTCATCACACACCTTTGCTTCCTCCTCATCTAAATATATTGTATCAAAGTCATTTTATTTCTATTCTAGGATAAAATCATTTTTTCACTTCCTCCTTTGGTTTCATGAGATTTGACATAGGGGCATCTTCATCATATATGTAATAGGCTTCTAGTACTACACCTGGACTAGAATACATTCCTCTAAAGTCTGAATCTTCCTAATTTAAGAGTATGGGATCACTTTTCACTCATGGTTATGATTTATCCTATAATTTGGCCTACTTGAGGGTGGGTTAGAATTGACACTTTCCCTAAAATGTTATGTACTAAACTGTCTTGTTTTATGCATATGAAATACATTTTTAGGTACTAATAGGATTGAAAGGTCATGCATTAGGTGGCCTAGTATATGTGAGCCAAGGTTGAGATTTTGTGTCACATTAGAAGGGTTTCTTGAAGGGATACTCTGATTGGATATGTTGTGATTTCTACTTCTTAAAGGCTTCTAGCTCATTGCCAAGGATTTCAAGAGGCGCTTGACCTCATGTGACTCTTATGAAGTAAAAATAGGAGATGGTTGGTTGATTGAGAGTGGAAAAGGTGTGAAATTAGGATGGTTAGGTGTAGGTGTAGGAAGTAAAAGCATGAGAAGCTCAAGTGTACACTTACTTAATTAGATCAAATAATTCTCTACATTCACAATGAGCTTATAATCATTAAGTAAGGTGGCTCCTCCCATTATCTGGATCACAATCAAAATATCATAGCCAATTTCCCTTAAGAATTATAAAACTTACAAATCCATAGAGGGCTTGACCAATGGAGGGATTCAGTCTAAGGTTCTATGAAACTTCATATTGAAATTTGTTAAAAGCTTATGGGATGCTTGCTTAATGGTGGTGAGTTAATTGATGATGGATATATGGTTGCTTCTATCTATGAAATACCTATATATTTACTCACCAAGCTCATCTCATCTATTAATGGAGCTTGATATCAAACCTATATACCACCATAGATATTTCCCTTTGAATGATGAAGTAAGGAAATATATGACCACATTATATTCAAACACATGGTGGATTTCACACACATGGGCTATGTCCTTGATGTGATTGATTACATTGGTATCATATTCACATATGAATAATGGAAGAATATTGAAAATTTTAATGGGGATATCATCATAGTGAACCAGGGCAAGAGGGATGCCTTTATTAAATGGAGAAAATGGGTGGATCCTTTATCAGGCATCCATGAGATATATGTGAGTTAAACTCCCTCGTGATTACAACACATGGGCTCGATCTTTTACAACCAAGATTTGGAGTCAGAGTGGAGTTGATAGGTGATTATATCACTTTAGAAAAAGGGAAAGATAAAAAATATCACTTAAATATTGATCCTTGATAATATTTAAGCACTTGGACTTCTTAAACCAATAGATTTAACATCAAAGTCATTATTATGTTGAATATATTAACCTAAATGATAATATTCACTGAAGAATACACCAAAATTATTAAAAATATGATGTGGATATCATAAAATGGTGTCATATTGGGCATGACAGAAACTATTATCACTCAAATTGTGCACCTACTAAATTGGAAGAATTGGTTTAGTGAGACAATGAGATAATCTCCCAAGGTGTCAGACACTTGTGCTCCTTGGGATGAACCTTTGGAGAAGGTTGAATTCTTTATAATCTAAATGCATATACTTTATGATAAAAATATAGGACTAAAAGAGATGAAAGGAAATCTACTACTAATCCTAAGTCTAAAACTACTATGAGAAAAGGGAGAAGGGATGATGAAAATAAAATGGCAATGCACCAAGATTAAATAGAATAAATCTACAAGATTTAAAGAACACACTAAAAATTATAGAGGATAATAAACACTTAAATTACATGATTTATTCACATGGAGGTGTAAGGTATAATAAAACACTAATAGGGATGAACAATGATTCAAAAATAGTATCTATATAGACCTATATGGATAAAAAATATGATCGATAAGAAAAGAGTCATGATATATACAAGGTGATGGGATGGAAAATAATGAAAGGGATAAAAATTATCCATATATAAAGATCAATAGACCATGGGAAGTGCAAAATATGTAAAACAATAGAGAGAGGTGAACTTAATTCTCATTAGAATACAAGGCTCAAGTGGTAAAGGAGCTTGTGGAGGAAAAATTTTAGAAGCATTATTGTGCCTATAAATGTCAACCATTTTATATTGTGAGATCCAAGAATTTTATAGGTAATGAGAAGCCCATAGGTCATTGATTAATCTTACCAATTATTAGGGTCATTATAATGATTCAAGCTAATTAGAAGAGGGTAGTTGAGCAAGTGGATTGAAATATTTGATAGTTTAAAAGTGTGCCCATTATTCCAACAACTAAACCATGCCTTAATTAAATTATATTAGAAAAAGGTAGTTATGATTGTACTATTATTAATAATTTCCCATGACCTATGTAGTTAGAGACATACCTCTTTAAAGATGAATTGATCTTTTACACTCTGTGATTGATCCCAATACACATGCCATGATTTTTGGTGGGTACCATATGCTTAATACTACATTGAATTACACCGCCTACTCACTCATTTCTTAGAGGAAACAATCTTCAACTTGATTCTATAAATCAACATAGGTGCATAGATGAGTTTCAAATTTTGATAGTTTTGATGGTCAGATCGACTGTCAATCTTAAGCTAGTACATTAATGACATGTCATTATTCAATTCACCACTTCCTTTATTACTTGGCTATATCACCCATTTAATATATTGATCCCAATCATAGTTTATGGGCTCCACATGTCATTTCCATAATTACTTTGGGCTCTACATTGTATATCTATCAAGTGGGCCACATGATAACTTCTTATTTGTATTACCTTTCCTTGGGATCTCTTAGTTGGGATCTATCAAGTACTAGTTGGTTTTATGCTATTAATTTAGAACTCCTACCATTGTGTACTAAAGTCATGACATATCCACATGGATCCTTCTCACTCTTCCATTACTTGGCACACTTTTTTGCTTATATATATTGCCCTAGGGATGTAGAACAATAGGATCATGCCATGTAGTGCCATCCCACTCACCCACTAACTTGGGGTTCTAAAATACTATTTGGGATGTATAGAAATATTTTGTAGAGTGGGGTAGTGGGATTTTTCCATGTGACATCATATTGATAACCCTCTATCCTAGAGGGATTTTAACTTTCATGGATGGTTTCAAGACTCTTGATCACTATGATTATAACACATGAAATAATTTTGCTTACTTGTTACCTTGATGATGTCATTAACTTGTTGAACAACTTCTTGAAAATTGAATAAGTCTTTAAAATAATTTTGAACAAGCCCATGATTTCTAGGAGAGTGACACATGGAATTGGGCAAGCATAAACAAGTGAATAAGTGTCAAAATGCCTTTTGAAAGGGTCTAGGACTACTAAGAGTTGTGAATTTTTATCGTGTGTCACCATTCTATTAGTCTAGAGTCTTTCTATGAATGACAACATGGGAAGCCATTAAGACATCATTGGGGGCTTATCAAATTTAAGTTCATCACCTCTTGAAGCCATCACTAAGAAAAAAATCCCTAAAATGGCTATGCATCGAAGTACTTCCTTGAATAAAAAATGGATTTGCATGAAGACCAAGACTCATAGATCCTCTAAGCATAAAAATTCCCTTTGGGATTAAAAGTAACTATGTAGGATCAACTAAGTCATAGGACTAATTGACTAAATCTTGAGAAGCCTGTGAGTGATCTTGAAGCCTTGAATGAAACTCAGACACTTCTCTTCCATGGTGATAAAAAAGGGTCAACAATAGATTCTCAAATTACCTTAATAATTCTAGTATCTTCTCCACCTCTTCTTCTACTTAGTAGTCTTTTACCTTGGATATCTTTTCATTTTATTCTATGGTTATATTCTCTTCTCTAATTTTAAGAGGTTGGTATAAGTACTATGTTTTTTTATTTTATGATGTCAAAGAGCTATCTTTCTCCTTCTTCAATGTCTATTTTTATGTTTTTTAGTGTTTATTCCTCAGCTTATTCTTGTTTTATAAATTTATGATAGTAGGCCATGTGTTCAAGTTATTTATGATTGTATTCCTTTTTGTATATTTTGAAAATTTTCTTACAATCGTGTCAATCTATTCCCAATCATCCATATGTCATAATCTTGTTTCTTCTATTTTTAATCTATAAAACTATTGCTTTGTGATAAAGTCACATATTTGTTTTTAAAATTTTCCATATTGCTTGATAGAATCTAGTATCAAGATCTCAAAATTTTAAAGTTATACAAAAATATATTTTTAGGTCTTCCCATATATTAGTTACTTTTTACATCTTGCAATGTGTGTAACATATTTTTTGAAATGTGTTTAATGTCCAAAAAATAATTGTGCACATAAGCATCTTATTAGTTTCCTCTCTTACCATCCATATCTTTTCACATGTCAAAATGTGGTCTTGGGTTAGGTTTTTTCATATAACTTCTTGTCTCTATAAAGCAACTCTATGATTTTACAAACCTTGTTTTGAGTAATATGAAAAATGTTTTCCAATTATGAATGGTTTCTTTATGGGTGGGCCACCATCTTGTGGAATTATTAGTTAGTGTGTTTTAAAAGGCTTTCATCCTTATTTCTTATTTCAAGAATACTCTTATCATCTATTGTAAGAAATCATTGACTAATCCCATAATAATAAGTTTTGGTAATTTTTTATGTGAAACTCATTCTATGTAGTGAACTCTTCTTCTATGCAGTGATAGATTTTCTAGTGCAGTGGTGATTTTTCCTTTACAAGGTTTTTTTTACACAATATACTTTATGTATTGTGTTTTTTATCTCATGGTACATGAAAATTTTAATTTCATCCCTCGATGGTGTCTATCCTTCTTCTTATTCTACTATAATTTCTCCATCATCATTGGGTTCATGCTAATTTTTTATCTTTACAATTTTATTTAGAGTATACATGCTAATGAGGTCATCGAATTCACTATCCTTGCCTTATGGCCATAACTATTCTGACCATGCCATTTCCATTCCTACCTCAAGTGTAAAATGGGATACTAAAAATTTAATTTCAAATGTAATTTCTTCCTCTTCAGAATCTAATGATCCATTATAGTCTACAAACCATTGTAGGTTCAACAACATTGGGTATCCGTTATTGGACATATCAATTACCTTGAAAAATACCTTCTTATTTATTCCTATAAAATCAATTTTGATATTTTGAAAAGTCCCAATTGGTAAGCATAGAGTATCATTAGTCATGGAAATATCATATGTTACGACATGCATTTGAGGTTTCCCTAGAAGTTCCCATGTTCTCCACGGTAACATGTTTGTATCTGCTACAAAGTATAAGAGAGTTTTATTTATTTTCTAAATATTTATTTTGACATTTATCAAAATGGAAGTATTTTTCCATTTTTTTAAATTCTAAATACTTTATTTGTATTTTTATCTTAATATTTCTCCACTCTCTACACTCAATGTTTTTTGTGTTGCTTATTCTGATAATTACAGAATCGAGTGAGTTTGGTTAATAGGTCTTGTTTCTTAATTAGTTTCATTATTATTTTTATATCCCTAACCTCATATTCATCAAAATAGGTCAGCTTAAGCTGATACTTATCCCATTTTTCTATTATTATCTTCTAAATTTTATCTATGATTTGATTATGTTCATAAATATTAAGTTTTTATCTTATATCTATATCTAATTCGGTATTAGAATCAATGGTTACTTATTTTACTTTACCAGTCCCCATTCACCTCTAGTAGTTACTGCTACTCTCGATTGTGAATCATTATTCATAATATGGTGGGACTTCTACTACAACCTTTATTTTTATTCTTTTATAGTTTCTTGACATTGTATAATTTGTTTTAACATAGTTATTTTATGGGATACACTTTTTTATTATCCTACTCTTTTTTGTTATTTTTTTGAAGTGAACTTTATTTCACCACCCTTTCATATCCTATCCTTTTTTCTATTTTTATTGAGTGTTTATCCCCTTTTCTAGGGGGATATTTTGGCAACTTTTTATTTTTTGTTCCAACATTTTTATAGAATTGTGTCATTTTAAAACATAAGAATGAGACATACGTTCCTCTTTCATGGTATAATCCACATTCTATCTAGGGCTATTCATCATAATTTCTAGTGATGTGCCCAAAGATTACACATTTTTTGTATGTTGGTGGGGTTCTCTCCTTAATATAACCTTAATTATAATTTTGATAGTATCCTCTTCCCCTTGGTAATTTCACCTTTTGTGGTATCCTTCTCTATAACTTCCTTAATCACCTCCTCTATACCCTCCTTGATTTTTATTGTAATATTGGGGTTGTGTATTGTGATATTAAATTTTTTGAATTGTAAGATGTGCTTGATACTATTGATCAGGGTGAGGTATATTATCATTGTTCATGGGTAGTTGTGGTATTGGAATTTGTTATATAGTTTATAATTTTATTTGATTGGTATCTTGGAT
>JARHVA010002708.1:0-82500 GCA_037957365.1 Torreya grandis | reverse complement strand
TCCATTAACTTTAGCCATTATATCAGGCACTAAAAGGTTGATATTTTGGTGAAACAACTGATGGGCCAACATAACCAAATATATATAAATATAAATGAATAAATGTTTATCTATGGTAACATATATTTTAAACAATCAAGTTATGTTTTAGGCAAACTAGTTCATTAATTTGATTACTAAGTTAGTGATACATATAAATCATTGTATGCAATTCATTATTAGACATCTCCAATATTGATAAGACAAGAATCACCATATTTTATGTGATGCACACACAATAATTTTAATTTGATACTAAGTTATCCATAAATTATATATCTTATAAGAAATAAATCTTTTTACAAATTGAGTCTTTAGAATATAATTTCAAGCTTGATAAGCTTTTTGACATTTTTCAATGATCTAAAATTGGATCCATCATAAGATTGAGGTATGTAACCTCTCATAAATCAAATAAGGATAATTTTAACATGATATTCAATCATACAATAAAACATATGAGACTAAAACAAATAATTTCAGACATGTATGAACATAGTACTTGGTCTAGTAAATCATGAGCGACTAATTAATAATACAAACACTATTTACTCTTTGTATTTCATAAAATATCTTATTATAAAATGAAACATCTAAGCATGTTATCAT
The DNA here is from genome assembly GCA_037957365.1 of Torreya grandis. NCBI lineage: Eukaryota > Viridiplantae > Streptophyta > Pinopsida > Cupressales > Taxaceae > Torreya > Torreya grandis. The sequence continues at coordinate 81,852 of JARHVA010002708.1, read as the reverse complement.
GAAATTTCACCATTAATAAAATAAAATTATCTTAAAAATTGAAACACAAAAGATACAAACTTTACTGAGCATGATCTTCTTACCAAATGCAATAACTGAACATGATCACCTTGTCAAATTAAGCACAATGTTATGAATATAGTGTATTTCAATGCTAACTCATATGAGTTGAAAATAAAATATTAATATATTTTCTTCACTTTATTATTTAATACCAATATATCTATTAAAATATAATTGTAATTAAAATTTAATAAAAAAACTAAATAGTTTTACTAATAAATATAAATGTTCTTGAAACACTATCAATTTAGTTAGTAACAACAAAACTATTATAATGGTAAATGATATGCCTTGAAAATACATGAATTTTGGTGTAAAAAATACAAATATTTATTATGGAATTTATTCAAAATATGGACAATAATATTTATGTCTTCAACCCATAAAAACTTAAGAATATTTATAGAATGCAACATTGTTCTAGCCATTTGTATAATAGTATGGTTTTTCAAGAGATTTAAGTAGGAATAAAGGTGGGCTTATCTTATAGCCTATAAATTGATTCAGTAACTAAAATGGTGAGAAAATATTAGGGTGTATTTTCCCTCAAGGGTCATATAGTACGTTACTTGGAGACAATTTTTTTCCAATAACGAGGTAGGTCTACCCAAGGGAAGCCTTTCTTGTCGATCTTCACAAACTTGATCATCTAAAAAATAATTTAAGGAGATCTTATTTATTTGTTTGGTCCTTAAAATAATTAGTCCCCTCATAGGACATACAAATTATCTCCCTAATAAACTCTTTCATAATAGTGATTTTTATGCCATCAATTGTCACCTTGCATTTATTCCAGGCTAATATAAAATCTTGGGCCACTTTGGCATCATGATCTATGATTATCATAATAAACTCAGTGAAAACCCCATTATTAAGTTTATTTCAAGTTTTTTTATAACCCCACACTTTCATGCATGAGATGGGCTCAAGACTTTCCCTATCTCCTCCCATAAAAGTGGTGGCAATAGAGCCGAGGCAAGCATATAGATAGTTATAGATGGAGAGATTTTGAATAATGTAAATGGTGTTTTAGAAGCCCATTGATATCACCCTATAGTAATTACACCTCCTCATATGATCATAATTATGGATCATAATATTTAAAATCCACCCTTTGAGTGAAATATTACATGCGTGTAGTGACATGATGTCCCATTCAAATAGTGGTACTTTCATCCCATATGAATTTGAGGACATTATTAAGAACATTAATTTCTTCATACTAGTTGGTTAAAATGTGGATTTTTACTCCAATTCTATCATGTTGATTCACTACCCCATTACCTTCTTGATAAGTATGCACAATTTGAAGATGATTCATACCCATTATGAGTTGTTTGGAATCATCTATAATGTATTTGATAGTATGAGAGGGGGTTATTTTCACTTCTAGAGCATTTATAATATTTAACGAATCACCCTCCATGATGATTCTTTTAGATTGAGTCTAGAATCTAACTAGATACCCTAGAGGGATGCTTTAGCCTCTACAAGGTGATTTGTTTGGGTTCCCAAGGGTCCCATATAAGCAATTAACATCTCTCCTTTTGAGTTACTTATGAATTATCCTCCACCTGCATGGCTTGGGTTTCCTTTGGATGCACCATCAAAGTTAAATTTCACCTAACCTTCTGGTGGATCTTTCTATTTTCTATGTTTATGAATAATATCTTTTGAGGGGGAGATTAAGTGTTGGGATATGTCCCATTTTCTTAAAATCTATAGTGTTAAGGGAGAGTCAGGTTATTTATCTTTTGGGGGGAAAGTTTTCCAATTTTAAGAAATGGCCTAGTAGAGATGGAGAAAAGCCCCTTTAAACCGGTGCCTTTTGTTTAGGAAAAGGCCATCATTATAGGCTTTCTACACACAATAGAATAAAAATAGAAGAGCTAGGCACCAAAATAATTATAGATAAGGGAGATTATAGGGAGGATTCCATTGAATTATGAGGTCAAAGACCTTATTCAGTTTAACCCATGCCATGCTAAATTTATTTAGTAACCAGTTACATAGTGTCGAGTTGAAAAAACACTCTAGGAATAGGTGATGGATCAAATCTTCCACATTATAACATATAGGTCATCTTTTGGGGATAATAAATCCCCTTTTAGCCAGGGTATCCACCATCAAAATTTTATCCTATGCCACTAGCCAAAATATATAGAAATTACTTTAGGAGTCAAATGTTTGACCCAATTTTTTTTCAAGAAATGTCATTCACTTTATAGATTAAGATTAGTGGCATGTCCTACAGCCACTGAGTATTATCCATTATATTAAACAACCTAAATAAAGTGATATTCCTTCTAAAGAGTAGGGATATGAATCTAGCTCATCGAAGAGTTAAAGGACTAAATAGCTAGTGATTCTTCTGCTAAGAATCCTTCATAAGGGAGTATTTTATAGTTTTTTTACACCTTCATTCATTTCCTAGTAATGTTTGATTTTAGGTCCCCATATTTACTTGAGGTTTCTATACCAACCAACCTAAATCTATTATGTAGATAGGGGAGTGAAGGATAGCATATCTTCCCAAAAGTCAATTTTCTCATTGTTGCCAATTTTTCATATGATGCCTTTATTTAGGATATCTTTGTAGTTGGTGATGGATTTCTAAAAGGGAAATCCATCCACTAGACCTTCTTCCCATAGGAATTCATCTATTTCCACTCCTTCCAAGTATTTATCATTGATAATTCTTGCCCATTCACCATTTTCCTTCATCAATTGATAGCCCAATTTTACCAACAATGCTTTGTTCATAAATTTTATGCTTTTCAAGTCAAGGCCTCCATTTACTTTGGGAAGACAAGATTTTTTCCATGTGATGACATTATATCTAAATATTTCTTTAGTTCCCCTCCATAATAATTTTTTTTGTATATGTTCAATTTTAGTGGCCACTTTGGAAGGCATTTTGAAAATAGACATTTGGTAAGCATGAATGATCTAGATCAAGGCTTTAAGTAGATGGTATTTACCTACCTGAGTAAGAAGGTGACCCTTCCATATTGCTAGTTTACTTTGAATATGGTCAATGAGAGGGTTCCAAAGCTTGGAATCCATTTTTTCCTTCAAAGAGAAGGATGCCTAAATGATTTACTATAAGATTACCTAATTGATAGTCCAAGATTCTGGCAATTCTTTTTTGCTCAAAGAGAGGAGTGTTAATGAAAAAAAGAGAAGATATTTTGAAAGTTGATACACTGATTCAAGACATTTTCATAATTATTTAAAATGAGTTTTAGTTTCTTTACTTCCTCTACATATGCTTCTCTTAGAATGATGGTGTCATCAACAAATTGTTTGTGTGTGATAGGTTTTATATTTAGAGCCATTGAAATACCTTTAATCAGTCCATGAGAGTGGGCTTTTAGTAGGCTTCTTCCTAGAGTTTTTTAAAGAATGATAAAGAGGTAAGGAGAGATGAGGTCACCCTATCTTAGTCCTATTGAATTATGGAAAAAACCTTTTAGAACACCATTTATGATAATAAAAAATTTAGGAGTGGCAATGCAGTTCTAGATAATCTTCTTGGTGTCTTGGTTTAATCCCAACCTTTCTAGAATTTACATGAGGAATCACCAAGAGACCTGATCATAGGATTTCAACATATAAAAATTTAGAAACATACCCTACCTTAAGGATATATATATATGGAATGAATGGCCTCATGAACTAAGATAATGCCATTTATAATTTGTCTACCCACCACAAATGCCCCCTATTACTCCCCTATGACTTTATCTAGGTGAAATTTCATTTATTTTACCAAGATAGAGGAGTAGATTTTATATGTGGTGTTGCAAAGAATAACGGGATAGAATTACTAAACATTAGTAGCATCCTTATTTTTTATATTTAATATAAGGAAATTGTTATTGATGTCCTTGAGGATAGATTTCTATTGGAAAAATTCTCTAGCCTTTGCCTGGACCTCTAGATGGACAATATCCCAATTTTTTTTGAAAAAGAGTGGGGGGAACCCATTGGGGCCTAATATTTTAGATCCCTCCATTGAAAAGACTACACTTATTATTTCCTCATCAGAAGGAACCTTGGTGAGGGAGACATTATTAGTAGTATAGAATACTTTATTGAATAGAGATAAGGAAACTATTTTCCATTTGTAATTGGGATATTCTGTTGATTTTCCTATGTCATTACAGAGTGATGGAAGAACTTAGGATTCCTATCACCCTCCTTCAACCATGAATGTCTAGAATTTTTTCTCCAAAAGGCTTCCTCTCTTGCTTCCACATTATGAAATTGGAAAAGTTATTTTTCCTTAGAAATCATGAGGTCATTACAATTTACTAAAGCATACAGGTCTTCAATAGCTAAAGTTCCACTTTGAGAGACTTTTTCTATGGGAAGATATCATCAAAAAATTCCTTATTCCAAATTTTTAACTTCATTTTAAGGAAGCTAAGTTTTTTTAGTAAGAATAAACATAACATATCCTAAAAATGTTTCTTTCCACCAATCTTTCAAAAAATCCATGAGATTGGGATGGAGACACATGATTTTAAACCTGAAGGGGAAGTATTTGGGTTTTAAAATATTATCACCTTCAAAAACTAAGGCATTATGATCAAACCTAATTCTAGATAATGAGGAAAGCCTACTGGAAAAATGGATGTCCTAGTTTAATGAAATCAAAACTCTATCTAGGTGTACTTGGATCAAGTTTTCTCCTAACCTTCTATTGGACCATGTAAAAGGATTACCATTTAGATCCATGTCTACTGAAATTACATTTAAAATAAAGTCGTTAAACTCTAGCATGATGTCAGTGAAGTATAAAAGGCCCAATTTTTTCCCTAGGAGTGAGAGTGGTATTGAAGTCTCCAATAAGAATCCACTTCCAATTTACATAGGTCCTTCAGAAATCTAGCATGTTTTTCCAAAGTAGATTTCTAATGGATTTTGCATTTGGGGTGTAAACACTGGTTACAGTCCATCTATCATTACAATATAGATCCATGAATAAAATAGAAATTTGATGGTTCATCTTCCATAGGAGGTCTCCTCCCAGGACATCAGGGTTCCAAAAGCCACCAATCTACCTGAAGCACTAGTAGACTTAGAGGTTAAAGCTTGAGTATTTCTCTAGATTCTCACTACACATAATTTGAGAACAGAATCAAACATTTTTATTTCCTAAATGATAAGAATAGAAGGGTTAACCCTTTTAATGAGATTGTAAAGGGTCCTCTATTTCTTGGGATGATTTAAACCCCTTACATTCCAAGAAAGGATTTTCATTTCTTATCTCGATGGATCTGAAGAGTTTGTTGGGAGCCCTTAGTAATCTCTTTAGCCATTTCTAAGTTTCTTATGACCATCCTTGGGGATCTTCCCATAGGTTTAGGAATAAAACCAATGTTGTATTTTTTTCCTTCCTCTTTTATTTTTGGAGTTAGTGGTGAACCCTTCATCTATGGGAATATCTTGGGGGGAGAAAGAGTTTCAGAACATTACCCCTAGTCTTTGCAATGCTTTGGTGAAATTAAAAAAAGGGAGAGGAGGGGAGCCTCAAGGGGGGAGGGAGGGATTATTCCAATATATCAAATAGGGGGATTTTTCACACAAGTGCTTGAGAAAACTCAAAAAGTGTGGAAGGTAGATGAGTACTTAAGGAAAGGGGGGGAGGAGGGTGAGGGGAAGGGGAAGGTTCTACAGAGGAGAAAAATGGGGGGAAGGAGCACTCTAGGGGGAAGAGGGGTAAAGATAGGTTTAAGAGGGAGGAGGGTCACCAAGTTAGGGGAAGGGGTTAGATGAATAGAGGGAGGGAGGCACATTTAGTAAGGGTGACTAGTGCCCGGTGAGTGGACATGGGGGGAAGAGAGGATGAGAGTGGGAGAGGGGGGTCTAGAGGCAAGCCCAGGTAAAGGGAAGAGGAGGGAGGGGAAGGGGAGGGTGGTGGGGGACTAGGGAGAGGAACCCTAGAGGGGACCAAATCATGTAGGGGCTTTGAGCCAACAAGTGAAATAAGAGAGCAAAAGGGTTAAAACAAGGATTACTTTTAAAGCTTCCAGAAGGAGAAGCACTCAAAGGGGTTCAAGGGGATACTATTTTGAGAGGGTTTTTTGGCCATAGATATATCTTTGTTTCCTCTTTTTTGATCCCTTTTAGTGAGGGACTGGTAGAATCCTAGCCTTTCTTTAGACAGTCTCGAAGCATATGGCTCAGAACATTTCACCATGAGAAAATGATTCCATTATTCTCGTACACAATATTCTACATCCCCTCATCATACTTTATTTTAATCTTGATCTCATAAAATAGGGGATTATTAGTAGGTAGGAAAATGTGAACACAGGAAACAACCATTCCCTAGTGAGAAAGAGTAACTAGGTCAATTTTAATAGGTTGACCCAAGGCCCTGGTGATTCTAGTGATGACCTCTGGGTGTCAATATTCCAAGGGGAGTTTAGGGAGAAGAACCACATTAGAACACTATATTTTTTTCTTTATTAAACCTCTATAGATGAGGTAAATTATTAATTGTTACTCCAGTAATTAATTAATTTATTGGTGTATTTAGTTACTTGTATATGAAATTTTATAATTATCATTAAATGATTATTGGTGATTTATTACCATATAAGTATATAAGGATTATTAGTATTTTTTATATATAAATTGACATATAAATATAAAATAAACATTTAAGTATATATTATTACACTTTAAGTTATATTTTATATTTATACTTTCAGTATGTACGAGAGTGGTTTTGGACTTCTAGGATCTCTAATGCAGAATCTAGATTTTAGTGTATATTTTCATAGTTTAGAGTTTGTTAGATTTCACAATTTGAGATTTTAAACTTAGTGAATTTTTTAATGTTCAAGTAAACTAGATGTTTTATTTTAGGTTTGAATGTGTTTGTGTCTTTATGTTATGAATAAATGAATCCTAGATATATCCTCTTGTGTTTAAACATTCTTAGATTAAAATTGAGTATCATGATTCAAACTTGTACTCAATATTGAATATAATTTTTATTACATATAATTAGTGGCAGGAAAGTTAATGGATTGTGGTATCATATCTAACTTTGTTATTTCATAAAATAACCTATTGTGTTGTTGATAGGATGAGCTTATTCTTTACACAAAGCTAGGAATTATATAGAGAATGCCCTATTTTAGTTATAGAATAAATTATAGGATATTGTAAATAATAAATAATAATGATAGTTATGGAGTGAAGGGATAGTTGTATTATGTAAATATGAAATTTATGGATGAGATTGAAATAATGAGGATTATATAAGTTCTATTTTGTATTTTAGGTTAGTGTAACAATGTTATGAATATTAATTTGAGTATTAGGTATAATATATGAGTGAAGACCATGTGTTAATATACTAGTAAATAATAAAATTTTACATCTCCATGTTATATGTAATACAAATAAATTTAGGTGAGTGTATATGTTAGTTTTGTAAATGTAGTAGTAAGTGAAATAGTGTTATGTTGAATAAGACATGATAAAATTATGTTATGGTAAAGTGTTATTTTATAGACAATGTGGGATTATAATGTAAGAACATATAAAGGATAGTTGTGACATGTGTACAATGCCATTGTTAATACGTTACATGAATAATGTTGGTTCATGATATATATGAGGGTGTATAGATTCAATACATGGAGTATATGATGGGTTATGAGAAATCACATATAAGCAAGTACATAATGTATAATTAAGTATAAAAATGATTAAAATATACATGGTATTAGATAAAAATGTGTAATAGTGAAAGAAAGAAATTAAATTATATTAAAATGAGAAATAATATTCCTTATAGGGTGATAGGAAGAGGGAGAAATTTTAATTATGTCATTTTTAGTTGGCCTTAAGTGTTGATCATGTTGCCTAAATGTTGATGGCTCATTTGGTTTTTAAAATTATTTAAGCACTAAATAATTATTTATAATGTTTAATCCTCTTAATAAGTCATAAATAGAAAAGAGCTTAAAGTTAATTAACCTCTAGGTGAACTACAACAAACTTAATTTTGCATGTGAAGGGATCACCATAGATATGTAAGCAACCCAAGGAGTGGGCACGGGCTTAGTGAACTAACTCTTAGGATGCCCCTCTATTTGGGTGTTATCAACTAACTTGAGATTGTTCTTGGAGAACATGCATATATAATTAATCATTAGGATGTCCTCTTAGTGTGGGAAAATGGCAACTAACTATAATAAGTTCTTAGAACACATGATTAAAAATCTAACCCTTAGTGTGCTTAGTTACTAAAAAATGGCAAGGTAGTCTTTTCTATGTATGTGTTTCCTTTTAGTTCTAACTACATGATTTTCTTAGTTGTTTGGCTATTACCAAATAGTGACCCTCATTGATTATTATAATTTGAGATTATTCTCTTCCATATTAATCTTGGATATCATTAAAGACTCTCTCAAGAGATAAAGCTTCTCCAAGTAGTGAAAGTCAGAGATTTTTGAATCTTTGACCTCGATGAAATAAGAGAATAGGTTCCTTATCATGCTTGAATTTTATTTGTGTCATCATGTGGGCATGCTTGGGTAAGTACACATACCTTGTGGAATTTATAGTTTGGGATTATTATCATTTGGATGTTTCATTCCTTTGGGTAGGTAACAAGAGCTTACAAGCGTGATGTATTAGACACCTTTTTACCTTAGATTTACAACTCCTTTAGTGATGAGGTCTTGTGGAGGAGGCCATCACAAGTAAACATAAAACTACATCAGACCCTAATTCCATGGAGTGGATATATAAGCTACCCAATTTATGGTGTGGGAATCAGGTCTAGGTCTTAGGTCAAGGTAGGTTTTTTTTCATCTTCCTTCATGTTGAGCTTATAAGTCTTTTGTTGGATTACATATATATATATGTATGTATGTATGTATGTATGTATGCATAATATTAATTTAAATTTTATTTTGATCATTATATGATTATTTTCAACCCTTTACCTTTAAATTTGATTATTTTTGTTCCCTTGAGAGTAGAGTTTTAGTGTTAGTCATGACATTCCCTTAGTGAGACTTAAAGTGATAACTTTGTGTTAAAGTGATTATTGTTCTAGATAGCTTCATTTCCCTTACATGTATTGATCAAATTCTATGTGAATAATTATGTGATACTTTAAAGCAAGAATTATAATTATAATTGACCATATATTATTTGTACCTCATTATTGGGATTTGTTCCTCTTAATTTAGTAAATGACTTTTGAAAGAATCATATATCTCAACCTCATCCTATTGTGTTTGCATTCCACTTCCTAAGGAAGCCTTGTGGTGAAAAATGAATGAAATTAAATAAATTACCTAATTATCTCTATAGTTGTGTGTGTCACACTTCAGTTGCTTATTAATAGAATATCAATAGTTAAGTAAATAGATAGCTACAATTAAGATGAAACATCATTGAATTAAGTTAGTAATAATAATAAAAATATTACATGGGTTTTAGGACAATTTTTTTTGGCATGACATTTTGGTATCAGATCAAGGTATAACATTGATGACTTAGGGAAAACTTTGTATGGTTAATTTAGTTACCTTGTTGAAGAAAGAGAAAACAAAAAGTGCACTTTTAGTTGGTTAGTATGACTTATGAGACTTTATATACAAAGGTACTATATCAATGTGATTTTTGGTTGGTCAGATACTTTATAGAGAGTCAATTGATTCATGATGGGTTAATGGGACATTACAACATGACACTTTTAGATAGTATATATTAAGGGACTCTTGCAATGACAAAGACATACACAATTAGAAATGTTAGTTGGATTTGACTAAATTTGAGGTTGGTTTGATAGGAAAGACATGTATATATTCATATGAGGAACTTTAATACTATGCACAAAGGTTTGTCATTAATATTCTAATTATGACTATGATGGTGGTAGATGAATTATAGTGATGACATCAGGGATGTCATAGATCCATTAGTTGGAATGATGAAGATGGTTATTAATGTCATCAGGGATGGCATAGATCCATTGGTTAGATAAATGAGGATGGTTAATAATGTCATTAGGGATGACAGATATACATTTATTAGACTGATGAGGCTTCTTTGACCTTGTGTGATACTAATAAATTGTATAATTATATTATGATAAAAGTTGTATCAATTATTATGAAGCAATGTAACCAATGTATTTGATCAAACCATATGTACCCTTAGCTTTTGAAGTTATTGTTGTGTTTCTATAATTATAAAACTTTGTTATATTATCATTATGCGTACATAACTTAGTGTGTGTATGATATTATGTCAATAAGCCCGATTGTGATTGTGATCATAAATGTGTTCATGAACTATATGTGTAAATTTAATGTAAAATGAACTTTGCCCCAAAATCATATAATGTCATAGTGAAATTAGTGTGTGATTATGATGTAAATACTACAATTGTGTTATTGAACAAATTTATAGTTTTGTGAATGTAAATAAAGTAGTGATGCATCTTGTGCAACCTCATATGTATATGTTGTGTAAATGTGGTGTAAAGTAATGTTTGTAATTGAAAACATATTACACCTAAGTAAAACTATATTATGTAGTGCTATGTTTTGTTGTGTAACTTTCATCATTTCCCTAGTATTTAGATACCAATACAAATGTAGGGTTCTAGGTTAGATTAGACCTATGCTTAGATTGGTTTGAATTAGGTTACATGCTAGGAAGTGGAGCTTCTTATAAGATAAAAACCCACTTCTCCACGTTTCATGAGGTATCCACTTGATTATTTTAGGTGTGTATACCATGAGTACCGTAGGAACTATGGGATCTTCATGTATAATGGTTACTTTATGAATGATGTGTTCCTTCACCTGCCCCTTAGTGGTTGTTAAACAAATAACCTTCATGATTTATACTTGATACAACCTTGTGAACCTTTGGGAGATATATGGAGAGAATGATGATTTCCTCTTACCTCCAAGAGGTAATTGAGGATTATATTATTCCTTCTCCCCTCAGGTGGATTTCTTAGCCACATAGTAATGTAATGTGATTTTTTAAAAGATATTATTGTGATTTATTTTATTTTAATTTGGTTTAAATTTTAAGTTTATTTTTGAAACCAACACTTTATTATCTATAATCTAAATTTTATTTTTCACAAATATTTTGTTGGTTTTGAATTAATTTGATTAGAATTTAATTTTTTTAGATTGTGACCATTTGGATCTCACTTTTTTACATAATTGAGATTATTTTTTGATATTTGGTATTTATTTCAAAATATATATTCAAGGCCATTTGGAATTTGATTTAGTTATTGGATTATGTTGGTGAGTTTTTTTACTTCTATGTTTGAACACTAGATTTATGAATGTCATGATGTGAACATAGTATTCCCATTGTGTGTATGGGGGAGAAGAGGTAGCTTTTAATATAGCTATATAATGTGATGATATAGCTTGTGAGGTCAAGTCTTGAGCCATCCTTCTTCCCACTAGATGTGGTGGTTTCATATAGGATTTAGCTAAAGCACTTGTTATCTTGCTTTTGGGAGGTTTAAGTAGAATCCTTCTTGGGAAGTTTAAGGAGGTTATATGATCTTATACATGATTTGGATATAGCTTATGTTTCATTATTTATTAGGAGATTGAAGGAGGTTATTATAAATCATAGTGATTACTTGGTTATTTCAACATTGATATTGCTCTATTCAGATGATAGTTGATATTATCGTTCATCATTGCTCAGTATTGTTCTATGTGGTTCTACCATGATTTGGAACTTATTATTCACCTTGTATGCTCACCATAGGATGACACATAGTTTTTTTTTTATGATTTTATAGATTATTGATACTTGTACACATGCTCTTTCAAAGGTTTTAATATCAACATTTTGTGATATTAGTTGGTTTGTGACAAATAGTGGTTATCTGTATTGGTTAGTATTGATCAGTGTTGCTTAGTATAGCTTGGCCATAGAATGGTATTGATCTTAGCAAGTGCACTCTCACCATGGGATGGTACACATCTTACTCACTATATTATAATAATAGAACAATATTATGGTTGTATATGCTACTTATCATATTTATGTAGCGACATAATGTCTTTGGATTTCAATTGGTTATGGTAGTTTTGGATGAAAATATAGTGTGAAACTTTGGGAAATACCTAAAATAAATTGATATTAACTATTTATTTAAAAATCTTTTTATTCACAAGAGAATCAAAATACACAATAATAAAAAAATGTTAATTTATCTAAAACTTGACTAAGAGAAAGCATTGAGAATAATTTAACTAACATAAGGAAATTAATAGTCTATAATTGAATCTATGAAATATGGAAATATAATTGAAAAACATTGTTATGTTAAGGTTGGTAATTTATTATTGTTGGGAAATTAGATGTTTAATTCCTAAATAATAAATAGGTTTGAGTAGATAAAATTAGTAAATAGTATACTATAATTAGGCTAATAATTTGTGAAATTTGACTGTCATTAGGGCTTTTCTAAAAATAGTATTGAGAGAGAAAAAATCAAACTTATCTAATTATATGCTATTTTGACTGAGATAGGGTCTATAAATCTATGTTCAAGCTTGGAATACTATCAAAAATAGGAATCTAGAGTTCATTTCTTGATTGGATAGGATTGAAAAAAATAGGACACCCTACTTTCTAGTGTTAAGTCTTGGTCTTACTGCTATTGTCTAAACTACTCACAAAGATCTAATTTTTCTAGGTTTTGTTTGCAGTGTCTGTGTGAGCCTGTGTACCAAATTTTAGATTCTAATTATTAATAAAACTCCCTGTAGAGCTGATTATTTGTGTGAATTGTGTATTTTATGAAATTAAATGGAACTTTTGGAAAATAGGGAAAAGGGATTAGTGTGTAAATAATATGTTGGATGCACTTCACACCCCATGTGTGGGCACTCTGCTTACATACCAATGCTCTGAGGAGGAATTAATCTATATGTAGTTCTCCCATTGAAGTGCTTGGTGAAATAGTGTGATGAAAATGTAAGTAAATGAAAAATTGGGTGTACTTGGAATGACTAGGGACTATTTTAAAGGTTTGAATAAGCTGGAAATACTATTGGATGGCTATATACAGAGAACAGGGAAGAGTGCTTGAGTAGTCTTACTTGTATTCTTGATTCTTTCTTGAAAATGATTTCCAACCCTTCTAAATGGACTTTGAATGACCTTTAATATGAGATTTAATGATCATGGGTTAAATTAATTCATGTTAGGTTAACATGAATTAGTATAAGGATTCAAACAAATATGATTGTTAGAAGGTAAAATACACTTGGACAACAGTGCTAGAACCATGACACCCTAAGTTTCAACAATGTAGTCCAAGTTTGGTGTTATTTTACTAAGGGTAAATGACTTGGGGGATGGATTTTTCATGGAAAGAGTAATCTAGGTCTGCAAGGGTTCAATCTAGGAGGCTATGAATTACTAGGAATTAGTGAAAACATGCCTATGAGGGTCATGAGAATAAGCAAGATGGACTTATGGATTGGGTGTTATTAGCCACACTCAAGTTACCAAATTTCACATTTTATATGACCATATTTGGATAATTTTTCATTATTTATAACATGTTATGATTTTAAAAGTGTGTGGATATCCAACCCCTTGCATTGGTTTGGTACATTGAGGATGATGCTTTTTATAGGGGTAAAATATAGTGTCATTGTGTTTAGCCCCTAACCACTTATCGATCTCAACTATTTATTTGTGTTTTAGGTTCTTTGTAACTTAATTATGCTTATGAATAGTGATTTGATACTTTTTATTGATTATCTTTAACCTTTCTTTTGGTCTCGATGTATTTTGTAGCTATACGAACCACATTGATTTTGGCATACAATGGATCTTTAACTTGAGATGGTAGTAAATTTAGTTTTATTTCATTTTCCATTGTTCCAAAATAGTTATAGAATATGATTATAAAATTGTTAATCAATGTAATTATGATAAATCCAAAATAAGAACTTCAAAAGTATTATTTCATAAAAAAATAATAATGATAATCATAGTAATTTAAATAGATAATTTTAAATATATGTACTAGGGATATAACCTTTGTATGTATATATCTAAGTTATTTTTATCTCATAAACTTTGGGTCATCATGATTTTTTAGCATTCCCTATGCACACCAAATTACTATACAATGCAAACTATGTGTTATCATTTAACAATTTTGTTAAAATAACCATTATTGAATCCTATAATAATACTATCTTTTTATTATTATAAATAATGCTTTTATTTACACACTAAATTATATTTCAAGTGGAGAGGCATTAGTCAAAGTGGATTTAAATTTTAGTGGGTGGATTGAATGTGGGAGGTATTAAAACACACATACATGGGCTTGGCATGGTGGCCATGCCCTACTATCAGTTCATTTAATGAGAGAGATATACCATTAATCTAGAGCATCAAAACTAAAAGTGGCTCCTTTTTTAGTAAGTTTCCTAAAAGTCTGGGAGGGAGATCATATACGGGGTCATGGATTTGTATATAATACACTCCCAAGAAATTTTTAAGGAGTAGGGAACCATTATTGGAAGTGTTAGGGAAGAAATGGGAGATAATTATGCCAAGGAGAGAGGGAGGAAGTTTTTTGAGAAAAAAAATAAAATACATTGAAGGAGAGGAGAGTGTTTCAAGGTAAGTTGATCTCTAACTAATCCCTTCTTAGTTATGATTGGTAGTATCATTCTACAGGTCTGTGTATGAGTATTGTGAATGGTTAAATTGAAATAAACATATCCCTTATTTAGGTGGGGAAAAAATTTGTTTACAATGTTGTGCTTGTCACAAGTGCTTATTTGGTTCATGTTGAAATGATTTCAAAATATTGGTGTTATCCTCATTAGCATTATTGAGATAAATCTTTTTATACTTATAAAGTTATGGTCTATATCAGTTATTATTGTTAAAACCATCTTTATAAATTGTTATTACATATTTTATATAAGAAAATGGTTCATAAACTATAAGCTACTATTTAGATAAAATGTTTTACTAACAAGTAAAAATAATAATAGATAAAATACCCTCAAACCGACATGTTTTGTTGATTAAATTACCTATTTACTAGGTAGATATTATGCCTTGGTCTTAATTTTATTTTATACATAGTTATTTGAAATAAATGCTCTTTATTTGACAATCATTATGCCTTAAGAGATAGGAAGTTACTCCTCCCAACGTGTGTGGTAATGGAAGTTTTGAACTAGAAATGGAGATCCATCTAAACAAATTGACAACTGACTTTGTCAAATGGCATAATGGTGAAAATGACTCTTTAGCTTTTTTCTTTTTCTTTTCTCTATAGTTTATAAGCTTCACTAGTGTAATATGGAAGAATATTTATACTCCACCATCATCATCATCATCATCATCATCATCATCATCATCATCATCATCATCATCATCATCATCATCATCATCATCATCATCATCATCATCATCATCATCATCATCATCATCACCATCATCATCATCATCATCATTATTATTATTATTATTATTATTATTCACCCAAAATGGTGTAATGTGGGGGGGGTCTCTTGAGTTATTAGGACTATATTTATTTCCATTAGAGGACAAGTGTGGCCTTATAAGTATGTTTAAATACAAACTTTTTCATTTTATAGGTTGGAAGAAGATTAACCTCTTGTTTAGTGCCTATATTTAAGGGAACAATTGGGTGGTGCTATGGGTAGCCAGTTGTCTAGTTTGGGGATGCTGAGGTCTAAGTTGGAGGCCACTCAATGGTTGAGTGGGTATTATTTCAGATTATAAGAGTTAGATTTAACTAGTTTATGGCACCATTAATTTGGTTGGGCTATTGAAATAAGTGGAAGTAAGATATATGGTTGTACAAGAGGAATAGGGATGCTTTTTCTACCTAATAGTTTTTTTTATTATACTTTTAGTCATTAAGTTAAATTATTAATTGTTAATCTAGAAATTTATTTATTTATTAGTGTATTTGGTTACTTGTCTATGAGATTTTATAACTCTCGTTAAATGATTATTGGTGATTTATTACCGTATAAGTATACAAGGATTATTGGTATTTTTTCTATAAAAATTGATATATAAATATAAAATAAATATTTAAGTATAAATTAATTTATTATAATTTAAGTTATATTTTATACTTATAATTTAAATATGTATGAGAGTGCTTTTGGACTTATAGTATCTTTAATGAAAAATATATAATTTGGTGGATTCTTTCATAAATTAGAGTTTGTCAGATTTCAGAGTTTGATATTTCAAACTTAGTGACTTTTTCAATGTTCAAGTAATCTAGATGTTTTATTCTAGGTTTGAATGTGTTCGTGTCTTGATTTTATGAATGAATGAATTGTATATATCCTCTTATTCTTAAAAATCCTTAGATTAAAATTGAGTATCATGATTCAAACATGTACTCAATCTTGACTATACTTTTGCTTACGATAATTAGTGGCAGGAAAGTTAACAGATCATGGTATCATATCTAACTTTGCTATTTCATAAAATAACCTATTTTATTGTTGATAGGATGAGCTTATTATTTGTAAAAATCCATGAATTACATAGAAAATAATATATTTTAGTTATAAAATAAATTATAGGATATAATCAAACTTCAAATAATGTAAATATGAAATTTATGGATGAGAAGGAAATAATGAGGATTATATAAGTTCTAATTTATATTTGAGGTTAGTAAAACAATGTTATTAATATTAAGCTAAGTATTAGGTATAATATATAAGTGAATCACATGTGTTAATATATGATTAAATAATATAAGTTGACATCTCCATGTTAGATGTAATACAACTATATCTATGTGAGTATATATGTTATATTGGTATATATGGTAGTAAGTGAAATAGTGTTGTGTTGAATAAGATAGGATAAAATTATGTTATGGTAAAGTGTTACTTTGTAGATAATGTGGGATTATAATGTAATAATATATAAAGGATAATTATGATACGTGTACAATGTCATTGTTAATATGTTACATGAAATATGTTGGTTCATGAGATATATAAGGGTGTATAGATTGAATACATGTAGTATATGATGGGTTGTGAGAAATCAAATATAAACAAGTACATAATGTATAATTAAGTATAAAAATGATTAAAATAGACATGGAATTAGATTGAAATGTGTTATAGTGCAAGCAAGAAAGTGAATTGTAATAAAATGAGAAATAATGTTCCTTATAGGGTGATAGGAAGGGGGAGAAATTTTAATTATGTCACTTTGGGTTATCCTTAAGTGCTAATAATGTTGCCTAAATGTTGATGGATAATTTGGTTCTTTTAATTATTTAAGTACTAAATAATTATTTATAATGTTGAAGTCTCTTAATAAGTAGTAAATAGATAAGAGCATGGAGTTAATGAACCTTTGGGTGAAATACAACATCCTTAATTCTACGTGTGAAGGGATCACTAAATATATGTAGGTAGCTTAGGGAATGGGTGTAGGCTTAGTGAAGTAACCCTTAATATGCCCCTCTATGTGTGTTATAAACTAACTTGAAATTGTTCGTAGATAACATGCATAGATAACTAACCCTTAGTATGTCCTCCTAGTTTGGGTGACTGATAACTAACTATAATAAGTTCCTAAAATATGTGATTATATATCTAAACCTTAGTGTTATTGATTAATCATGAATGGTAAGGTATTAATTTTCATCTATGTGTTTCCTTCTAGTACTAACCACATGGTTTTATTATTTATTTATCTATTAAGAAATAGTGACCCTCACTGATTATGGGAATTTGAACTTGTTCTCTACCATCTTAATCTTGGACACCATTAGAGAGTTACTTAGGATACAAAGCTTCTCCAAGTAGTGCAAGTGAGATATTTTTGAGGATTTGAACTTGTTGGAATAAGAGAGTAGGTTCTTTTTTATGCTTTAATTTCATTTGTGTTGTCATGTGGGGGTACTTGTGTAATCACACACACCTTGTAACATTTACAGTTTGGGATTATTTTCATTTGGATGTGTCATTAATTTAGGTAGGCAAATAGAGATTATAATCATGATGCATTAGATACCTTTGTGTCTTAGATTTACAACCCTTTTGGTGATGATGTATCATGGAGGAGGCCATCACAAGTAAAAGGATAACTACAATAGACCTTGATTCCATGGAGTGGATATGTAGGCTTCCCAAGTTATGGTATGGGCATTAGGGCTAGGTCTTAGGTTAGGTTAGGGTTGTTTATCATCTTCCTTCATGTTAAGATTTTATGTATTTGGTGATATATATATATATTATTAATTTATGTTTGAGTTTGATCATTGTACAGTTGTCAATGATTTCTCTATAAATTTGTTTTTTTTTCATTTCCTTGAGAGTGTAGTTTTAGTGTTAGTCATTAAACTCCCTTAATATATATATATATATATATATATATTATTAATTTATGTTTGAGTTTGATCATTGTACAGTTTTCAATGATTTCTCTATAAATTTGTTTTTTTTTCATTTCCTTGAGAGTGGAGTTTTAGTGTTAGTCATTAAACTCCCTTAGTGAGCCTTAAAGTGATAAATTTGTGTTAAAGTGATTATTGTTTTCGCTTGCTTCATTTCCCTTGCATGTATTGATTAGATTATGTGTGAATAATTATGTGATATGTGTGAATACTTATGTGATACTTATAAGCAAGAATTACAATTATACTTGACCATATATTATTTGTCCCTCTTACTTGAGTAAATGGATTCTAAAATGATCGTAGATCTCAATATCATCATATCGTGTTTGCATTCCACTTCCTGGGGAATCCTTGTGGTGGAAACTGAATAAAATTAAATAAATTAATTACCTAATTCTCTCTATAGTTGTGTGTCACAATTCAGTTGATTATTAACAAAATCTCAATAGTTAAGCAATTATATAAATATAGTTAAGATGTAACATCATTGAATTAAGTTAGTAACAATAAAAAAAATATTACATGAGTTTTTGGACAAAATATTTTGGCATGATAGAAAATGCATGAAAAACCCCTCTTCTCTTTCCAATATCAAAAATTCATTCAAGGATGTCATTGATAAAACTTCACTTTTGGATTTATTACATAAATATTCCCATTAAAAATATGTTCTTATGTATGCCTTATGTATGACCATATCCCCAAGAAATGTGGAGCCCCCATATGTGGCCTCCATGTTAAATTCAATCAAATGGATTGAGCATAACATCTCTTTTGAAATAAACAATACGCCACATTAGGATATTATAATTTTGTGTTTACCATTATATATCCAAGTATGTGTTTGAAATAAAATAGTAAAATGAGTTGTCATGAAAAATGGTTAAGGTTTTAACATTTTTAACATATCCTTTCTCTCTTTATTGGACCTAAAGATTTGGAACCATTCACCATGAGTATTAGGGGATTTGTTTAATTAAATGGAAATGATTTGACACATTATGATATTATAAATTATCATTTACCACATATATCCAAGGATGTGTTTACAATAAAATATTAAAATGAGTTCTCTTGGACAATGGTTAAGGATTCAACATTTGTAACATATCCTTTCTCTCTTTACTGGACCTAAAGATTTGGAACCATCCAACATGATTATTAGGGGATTTGATGATATGTTACAAAATTTATTGGGGAAATAACACTAAATATTACTATGGCAGCCCATACATTACCTAATTCAAGCCAAGTTATGCCAAATAACTTAAATTATAACCTATTTTTGGGATTCCTTTTGGATACATGAAATGTTTTCAGTTCCTTCCACTTTGCATGCATGCTTAAAATTCAACCACCAAGGGTTTATTTATATGTGCCCAATGGAATAAATACATTTAAGCATTATGAAATCATATAACCAACAAATATTTATGTATCATAATCCTATGATTTTAATTTTAGATCCTGATATTTATTAAAATATGGATAAAAATGAAAGAGTTATCAAAAATCTTCAACCAAGATATCTCCAATGGCTCATTACCACAACCATTTATACTTAACATAAAAAAGAGGAAACTAATTGATAAAACAATTGTTATACTCAAATGATATAAATATAAAAGCATGAATATTACAATGAGAGAACTTGCTTATATAAGTAAGGAAAAATAGAATGCAAGCTAAAATAGCTAATATGGGACTAAATTCCATATAAGACAAACCTAGAAAGCATGAGTAAAAGATACTCTAACACCCCCATAAAGTGAATCTATGGGATAAAAATTGAGGATTAAGTGTGAAGTCACATTTACCTATGGATGTTAATCCATCATGATAGAGTAAATGGATGTTGAGTCGTTGTAACCACCAAGTAGAACTAGGAATGATGCTAAATATGAGGATCACTAAATACAAACACTACACTCCAAAGTAATAGGTATAATGATGAACCCGAGGAAGTATAGATTGAAAACCATCCAAAATGTTGGTGAAGTGAGCATAAAGACTAGTGGGGATACAACACTAATGTCACTAAAAGAATCACCAAGAAGGCGATGGAGTCAAGTAAAAATCCTCATATGGGTTCTGGTAAACAAAGTACCTGAATAAGATACCCATGTACAAAATAGTAATCTAAAAACACTTCAAAGTGAAAAATACATATAACTCTCATAAAGTGGAGAAAAAAAGAGAAAACCCATAGGAAAAACTGCCCCCCCCCCGAAAAAAAAAAAGAGAAAAGAAGAATAGAGAGCTAGAGAAAAGCCCCACAAAGTTGATGTTGAAGTATTCTACACTCCAATTACTCACAAGTCACAAGATAAATCAATCTTCACAAGTGGTCCAAATCCACTACTTGATCATAAAACAATTGACACTAAGCTTCACCAGAATAGCTTCAATCAAGAAGACTGTCAGTGGTGATGAAAGTACAAAAAAGTACTTCATGTGAAAGGAATGCTCAACATAAAAGAATCATAATGTACATCACACCCCCTATACTATTGAATGGATGGAGTGACAAGAAAAAATCTACATGAGTGGTCTGAATTCACTACTTGAACACTGAATAAGCTAACATTGTATACACTAGAATAGATCTAAGGAAGGATAATGTCAACTATAAGAAATAGGTATAAAAAATATAGATAAGTATCTCAAATATGATATCCCATGGTGGTGATAGAAAAGACAAACAATTGATGAAGTGAAAAGGTGCCCATAATAGAGTACATAAATACATGAAGTTAGACTAGGTTGAAGCAACAAACCCCCCATGGAATTTTATAAATCAATGTGAGTAAAATATAGGCCATACATAAAAAAACACTAGAATAGCTCCAAATGAGGAGAATATCAACCTGTCGAATGATCCATCAAGAGAGATGCTCCAAAAATAAGGGATCAAAGAGTTGTCCCCATGGAAGAAGGTGAAGCACTAAGAAAGTGGCTCTGAGGAGACATTACATAGATACCAATGTGTCAAAGTAATAATGCATGATATGGGATGATATAAGAGTGTGTAAAATGGTAGAAAGAGACATAATGTATGTAAACACACCAGACAAGAATCAATGACCAAAAAACAACATGTAAAGCATAGGTAAAAAGACATCAGTCTCAATGGAAAATGCATCTGAGATAATGCATATGTGAAGTATAATATAAGGACCATAACATAGGAAACCCCATATTAATGATAATTTAAACTAAATAATAAGACATCAAACTCAGTCAAAAATGGATCCATGAGTGTAAAAAATGATGACAATGTAATTGAGAAGAAGGAAGAAGGAAGTTTGTCTTACCTGTGAGGGGGTCTAACCTCCTCCTAACCCAGACCTCACCCTCTAATATTCAATAAGTGAAAGATATATGATACATGAAAAAAATGAATACTCCCTCTATAAATGCTCACAACATAACAAAATGCATCACCACTCAAATGTCACCACAAACTATTAGCATATCATAACACAACCAATATAAAGAGACCCCCTAGAATGTAGCAATTTATAAAGTAATTTATTTTTAAAACTTAATGACACCAATAGATAGATAATCAAAAAACATGAAATTTTGAAAAAAATGAAACTCAAATCTGAGTTAGGTTCAAAAGTTATAATCATTTTGATTTCATGTAAAAAATGGTCAAAACAATTAAAAACCACTACAAACTATAATTTGAGGCCAAAAAAAAAATGAAATATTTTTTTAACCACTCATTGTAATCATAATTTCACCATGGGATTAAAAAATTCAACCAAGGTGAAAAATTTCCTTCTAGTTTCCTTGGTATGAGTGTAGGGAAATTTATCTTTCTCTTTAAGCAAAAAATTAGCCTAATAAAAGCAAAAATTGAATGGACAAATTGATTTTTTTTTGTTTTAATAGAATAAGGAGTGAATTATAGATGGAAAATTAAGTAAATAAAGGATTATGAATTGAAAAAAAAACACACAACTTTCCATGTAGTCCTAGGTAAACTCAACACTTTAGAGTGGTAGAGTCTTCTACTTCCAACTCCTCTCTACATTATTCCTTCCAATTCCCAACAAACTTAGCACTCCTTAGATATTTTTTAGATTTGTACAAAAACAAACACTTAATCTTGAATTATATTTGTAATAAAAAAGTTTCCTAACTTCTATTTCTAACATCAAAGTTTGTGCATAATGCCTCATATCTTAGTTAGATATCTTGAACACCAAGCTTACAAAGTGCCTTTAGCATATCTCCTCTTCCAATGCCAACATAGATCACATAATACCAATGCCAAATATAAACAAATCTGATATTTCAACACAAAAATAATGGAGGAAAATTTTAATGCTGTAATTCAAAAAAATGAGTGAAATTGTCATTGCAGATTTCAACACTAAAGTCCAACACCTTATATTAGAAGATCTCCACATGATTTTGGAAATAATGACTGAGAATACATAGATATGGTTGTGACAGTACCAAGCTATCAAACTCTAAGAACCTCAAATTTCCTTTCAAATGCCACTTTTTAGATGTAAAAACTTCTACTAAAAGAAAACACCTAGATTTAAAACACTAGGCTTGAAAAATGATGCCAAAGTTTCAAATCTGAAATGCCAAGTTTGAAAGAGATCTGAAGAAAAAAGAATGAAAGGTGAGGAAGATCTCCACCAACAAGGATTCATTTCTTTTCCAAGAGGAAAATTTCAATTCCAAGATGAAAATTTTAATGACAAACTCACCAAACTCCACCTCAAAGCATTGTCTAAGAGAAACTCAATGATCCACTTAGATCTTTGCCCTAATGTAATTATTTTAATGCCTCGTCCTTTATCCATGCATATCTTTCATGGTCTTATATAGATAAAAAAAGGACATGAACTAATTTAAAAAGGATAGATCTATGCACAATATCTCCTAGAAGGGCCAATGCCACCTTCTAGATCCCTCAGATAAGTTGAGTTACAACCAATATTTAGCCCAAATTTTTTTCCAACATTGATTTCGAGTTAATCAAAACCCAAGAAGAAGGAATAGACCATGGAAAAATCAAATATGTAAAGATATAATATAATTCTTGACATAATTCACCAAATAAACAATTTTGGTGAAAAATTAAAAAAAATGTCTGATCTACAAACAAAGATTGTAACAAAAAATTGTTGAGTAATGGCTATTGGAAGGCGGATTTAGTACCATGAAAGAGTTATAAAAAATCTTCAACTAAGATCTATCCAATGAATCAATACCACAACCATTAATGCTTTAACATAAAAAAGAGGAAACCTATTAACAAAATAATTGTTATACTTAAATGATAGGAGTAAAAAAGCACGAATATTACAATGAGAGGACTTTCTTATATAAGCAAAACAAAATAGAATGAAAGCTACACTAGCTAATGTAGGACTAAAGTCTACATAAGACAAACCTAACAAGCATGAGTAAAATATAATCTAACAACAAAGGACAAGGATTAGGAAAGAATGAATAAGGTATAACCCAACCTATTATACCTTTAAATAATTAAAATTGATAAGGATTGGGGTTTTAAAAAAAACTAAAACTACAAAACTAGGCACTCACCCTACACCTTGTTTTATAAAGACAAATTTAGAATGTATGCATATACCTACTTCCACTACTATACTAAAATTCAAAAATCCTCATATGATTGATAAAAATTATTCACCAATTTTTTTGACATTGGACAAGTTCTCAAATGATGAGTCATTGTTAGAGTATTTGGGGCCATATGAGGATCTCCCTTCCTTATATCATAAGAATAGGTTTCCTCATGCCCCTATTATCATGCTTACTTTTGTGATAGTTATGACTCCAATATGAAACATTATTCATAAAATGATATACTTTGTTAAATAAGGAAAAATTATAATATAACTATGGAAAAAAAATCCTCGACCAATATTACTTGTTGAAATGATGCAGGAAGATGAATTCAAAGCTTATTGACAAGTTTTACATGATTTTATAGAATTATTCACTTGGGCTTACTTAGATATGCCTAGGATAAACTTGTTTAATATAGGGCATAATATTTTACTCTATTCAAATTGAAAACTAATAAAATAAAAGATTAATAAAATGCATCCTAAATTTGCATTATTGGTAAAAAATGAAATTCAAAAACTACTAAACATAGGTTTTATCAAATATCTTTCACATTCTTATTGGCTCTCCAATATTATTCCTATAACTAAACCAAATGGTGATATTTGATGTTACACCAATTACCTTGACTTAAATAAAGTTTGTCCCAAAAATGATTTTCCACTACCTAACATTGACATGATCATCGATTCTATAACTGGTTATGAGAGATTTTCCTTTATGGATGGTTTTTTTAGATATAAACAAATCAAAATTAACCCAATACATTAGAAAAAGACAACATTTACTACCCTATGGGGAGCATTTTTCTATATTGTCATGCCTTTTGGCCTAAAAAATGGATGAGCTACATACTAAAGGGCAATGGAACATTTCCCATGATTTTATTCATAAAACCATTAAATAATATGTTGATGATTTACTTACAAAATAAAAACACTGACAAGATCATGCTATTAATTTATGAGAATTATTTGAAATATTACACAAATTCAATGATTAAATCTAATAAATTATGTTTTTGGGTATCTTCTAGAAATTTTTTAGGGTACATAATTTATGAACGAGGTATCAAAGTTGATCCAAAAAAGGTAAAATTTAATATTGAGATGCCACTACCAATAAAATTAAAATAATTACAATGTTTACAAGGAAAGATTCAATCTATTCAATGTTTCATTAATCAGTTGGATGATAAAATAATTCATTTCATGTGTTTTATAAAAAGTACACAAAATTTATATGTGATGACATTTGTCAACAAATCTTTGATAAAATAAAATAAATATTTAGAAAAACCACCTGTGCTCATGCTTCTTATACTAGACAAACCATTACTACTTTATAATTCAACCACCCACGAGGCCCTATTAACATAATAAGATGATTCTCACAAATAATGTGCAATTTACTATATAACACACCAACTAGTTAATTAAGAGTGAAAATATACTTCCATGGAAAAACTTAGTCTCACATTAATATTTTATTCACAAGTTACAACACTACTTTCTCAATAATGAAATCCATGTTATAATTAAATAGGATCCCTTAAAGTTTCTCATGAACAAAACCCACCTAATGACCCATGTAGTTAAATGGGTGATCTAAATTATATAATTTGATATCAAATATATATCTCAAAAATCAATAAAAGGTTAAGTTTTAGCTAACCAATTAATTTTAGATCTATTATATGATCCTTTTCCAATTATCAAAGGCTTCCATGATGAATTCAAAACATATAATATATCTTTAAATAAATGGACAATGTTCTTCAATAGATCCAGATGTATGACATGCAGGGGTAATAATATCATATTTTTTTACCACTGAGGGAGAATATATGCCATTCTCTTATAGATTAGCATTTTATTACACTAATAATATAGCAGAATATGAGGCCTTGATAATCACATTATCCATAACACAAAAGCTTCATATCAATGACATTCAAGTTTTTGGTGACTCTCATTTGATTTTTAATCAAGTTAAAAATCATTACCAAAACAAATAAGAGAATTTACTCCCATATGAAGAAATGGTGGAAAGACTCAAATAAACATTTGACACATTCTATATCAATAGTATTCCACAAAAATAGAATTGCCATGTAGATGCAATGGATAGTGTAACATATATAATACTTTTTAATATCAGTGATGATTATATAAACATTATAATATGGTATTTATGACAAAATTACATTATTTTAGGAAAAATGTATTCCTTAATAATTCTTGTTACTTGCAACACTATAAATACATAACGGTATAATAACATCTATAATTTATTATATCAGGATTACATACTAGATCAATTCACACAAAATGAAAAATGCAAACTAAAATGAGAAGCACTTAATTATGTTATTATCAACAATGATTTATTCAAGTGAGGGGTTGATGGATAATTAATTTTATGCCTACGCAAAGATGAGGCATTTACTACACTTCTAGAAATACAAGATAGTGAGTGTGGAAGACACTTCAATAGTAGGATCATGTCCCAAATATTATTATGACATGGTTACTGTTGGCCTACAATGGAATAATAATGCATTAAACATGCTAAATTATGTTTATAATGTCATATATATATATATATCTAAACTATGTTCCATCTCATGAGTTACAACCAATTGTATCACCATGGCCTTTCTCCATATGAGGATTTTATTTGATTAGAAAAATCAATCCCGTATCCACTAGTGGACACAAATTCATAATCATAGCTACATAATATTTTAAAAAATGGGTGGAGGCAATTCCACTTGAGTTTACCATAGGGGATGATATATGAATATTTTTTATGATCAATATTATTTCCCATTTTGGCATATCTTCAGCTATTATTACTAATAATAGATCATCATTTAAAAATAAAATAGTAAATGATTTTGTATCAAGTAAAAAGTGAAACATACCTTTTATGCACCTTATTACCCATAAGGTAATAGATAGGAAAAAGTAACAAATAAAACTATTTTCAAAATACTTTGAAAAAAAGTTGAATGAGACACTACTAATTGGCACTAGTGGATGGTGTATATTTTATGGGTATACCACACTATTGTTCATACACATACTTAGGCCACACATTATTCCTTGGTTTATGGTATAGAGATATTTTTACCAATAAAACTAGAAATATCATCCTTACGTGTTTCTTCAAGGATATTATAAAAGATAATGAGTACTGTGAAAAATGGGCACATTAGTTGGAAAAGTTGAGTGAAAAATGTACTTAGGCTATTGAACACTTACAAATTTATCATGATTTCATCAAACACACATAAAAAAAAAAAGTTATGTCCATGTGATTTTTTTGTGGGTGACTTGATACTCAAAGAAAATCAAAATAATACCA
Source organism: Torreya grandis (assembly GCA_037957365.1). NCBI lineage: Eukaryota > Viridiplantae > Streptophyta > Pinopsida > Cupressales > Taxaceae > Torreya > Torreya grandis. The sequence continues at coordinate 54,308 of JARHVA010002708.1, read as the reverse complement.
ATAAAAAAAAGACAAAAGGGGAATTCAAACCAAATTGGTTGGGACCATTCATAGTTATAGAAAAACTAGGCAAAGGTGTATACTACCTAACCACATTTTAAGGTAAACCTCTTAAAAACCCAACAAAAATTATGCACTTGCATAAATATCTTATCTAAAATATACCAAAAAATTAAAAAAAAGCAAATATTCAAAAAATGCAAAAACATTCAATTAATTCAAAAATATTAAAACTTTCAACATGTTCCTAGTTGTACTATTTATTATGCATATGTTTTTTTATTCATGTTATTAGATATCATACCATTCCTTTATTATACACATATATGTTTCATGCTTCATTTGAGTGTGATACATACATACTCAGATACATGATATATGCACATATGGATGTTGGGCCTTCCCTCTACTCACATCCCAAGTATGTTGGGGTCATCTCCTTTTTTGATCATGAGACACCCAATTTATATTATTCTATGATCAAATTATAGTATCATGTTTGAGATTATATACTTTCACATGCCTATATCCATACATATATGTTTCATAGTGTTCATTATATGTTATGTACTTAACATTATTTGAAACACATGTTTAGGAACTAGTATGCTAGGTTTATGATGGTTGATTATATTTTTCCTAATTTTCCATTTTAGCACATCCTTGAGTTTGTTATTTGAATTTTATTATCTTGCATTATATCATCTATTTGAGAATTTTAATATGCTCTATTTATTGTGTCCCCGTGCCTTTGTTTATCAATTTGGACATTTGAATATGTCATTTGTATGATTTATGGACATTTGACTAAGTCATGTCCCTTTGATTGTGTGACATTTGAACATACCCTTTGTATTATTTATCCTCGAACCATTGCCTTTTGCTTTGATTTTGAGTGCTCTTGCATACATTCTTGATTTCTTTATAAGCTTGTACTATTACTATCTTGACATTTCCATGATTTACATCATGTATCTTATGACTTGATATGATCACATACTACATGCTTTAATGTTATATCTACCTAGACATGTTCCTCATATATGTTACATGATTCATACAAACTTATATGATTATCTTATCCTTTTGAGGTAAGGTAACTACCAGATTCTACTTCCACTCACCTCAAGGGGGGGATATTTATGGGGGCATGTCATAGAGGCATGAATTCAACATTTTCATAGTTCCATATTATAGTCGAGGCATGTCAAAATGGCATGACCTCAAGACTTATTCACTATTAAACATCTCTAGATTATAGTGGAGGCATGTTATGGAAAACATGTTCTCCACATTGGCATAAATTAATGGATTCTCTAGATTTAGTTGGGGTACATCATAGAAATATGTTTTCCACACTTGCACTAATTTCAAACTCACTAGATTTCATAGTTATATGATTTATATATATTTATGGCAACATTATAAACATTGGTACCATTATTATACCCAATTTTCATCTTGAGACATATATAAGGTACATATGCCATGAAAATGGCACTTAACATTATCAAATAAACTTAGTTTGTAGATTTCAAAAACTATTATGGACCATTATCATACCCAAGATGGACTATTTTAGATTTTTATTGAGCTAATCTACTACAATAGTTGGTTCACCTATGTAAAGTTGAGTTGATTAAATCATTTAGTATTACCAAACTTATAATTTAGATTTGTTTAAATAATTTAAATTTATCAAAATTATAGGTTGAATTTGATTAAATAATCCACTCTCTCTAGATATAGATTGTGAATTGATTAAATAGCTCACACTCACCAGATCATGAACACATTTGGGTTGCATAATTGGTAACTAACCTTTAAACCAAGGTTGGGGGAATGTGTCTTCCAATATCTCCATATATATACACTTGTAGGTTCAAAATTATCCCAATCTTAGCTTCAATAATTCATAATTAGGCATCCTTTTAAAAGGAAATATGGTTACATCAACACATAGGTGTACTAATGAGCTTCCTCTTCTTAATTTTAAACATTTAAAATTATTTAAATTTTATATTTAATATATTGATTATATATTGTAACATGATCTTGGTTGTAGGTCAGTATCTAGCAAAGTACTCAAGTTGGGCTCACACAAAGTCAAGGTGTGTTATACACATCCATGTATGTATTTCTTTACTTTAAACTAGAAATTTATTTACCATATTAAATGAGGGTAAGCTATAGATACTAAAATTTTATTTATGTAGTACCTCATTTTTGTACACTTGGAAAATACCTATCATGGTTATACCCTTCAGTTCTAGACCTAACTACTGCCGAAAGGCTTCCATTCAGTATATATTTGTGCTTAATTAATTATATCTTAGTTTGATCATTATTATTATTGATGATTTGGCATTCTATACTATGTAAAAATACCAAAAATTTATTATTATCCTTCACTACCATTTCTAGACCTATATCTATTTCATAGCTTCTTAGAAACTTGTTTCCTAAATAGACATCTGCATTGACATAAGTGTCTAGTTTTCTTATAGAGTGTCTAGTGCCCAAAATTCATCTAATTTGAAAAATAAACATATCCTAAATTTATACCTAGGTAATTTAGTGAAAGACATTTATAAAATGGATTGGTATATATATAATATCAACCATCATTCATTCCTTAGTGAACAATCACTTGAAAATCACATACAACTCACATGGCCATATACCAAGAAACACTCAATCAAACATTCAAGTGAGAAAACCTACCCTATTTTTCTCTATTTTTATATCAGCATAGGATCAATATTATATAAGTTTGAAACATTGCAATCATAGCTCATAAGCCATATTTGCCAAGTTACAAGCTAGGTCATTATGTGTCTTTGTTTATCACACATTGCATCCTTATGCACACATAATCTAATACATAGGGGAAAACAAAATAAGTATAAGGATATCTTTAAAACTATTGGATATGGAGGAAACACCCATAAATAAAGGGGTTTTTAGGGATACTTAACATCATGAGACTACTAAACCATTTTACCATAGTCACTTAAAGGGTGGAAAGCAATGGTCAGATCATTTGACAAGGATCACTAACCTATGCATATGATCCAAAAGCATCAAAAAAATGATAAAAAAAACTTATAAGGATCCATTTGGTTGAATCCAAATCCAATCAATGGTCTATATAGGATACCTACATCAAATCTAGACATCTACATCGATACAACTATCTAAATCTAATTAAAGCATCTGAGGTGATAAAAAATATTTCTAGAATCTGACAACTATTATATGATCACCCTCTAGTCCACTTTTATCCCATTCCAGATCTAACCTACAGATGCATAGTAAACCAAATAAGTATCATTTATTTCTAATTCATTATAATATATATCAATAGCTATACTTTACTATTTTTTAGCTCAGTTGTATAAATTAAGAATAATATTTTTCTACTTTTTTGAATTGAATGGTCTACTCATTATATTAATTCACCATATTTGTGTAAAATATAATACAATACCTCTTTAACCTAGATAACTAACACACATAAAATTTAGGGTTAAACACTAATAAACATAATTAGAATCAAGCCATAATTCTAGTTAACACTTCTACCATGCAGGGTACAACTTCTAATTCCACCAAAACATAATTGGACACCATTAAACACACGGTGAAAATACTTAGCAATGAGTTTCTATGCATTCAAATGTTAGGTCATTTATGATCCAAAGTAATTATGTAATGTTTTATTTTTGTTAGTCATTAGTTGTGTTTGGGTTGTTTTAACTATTGGTTATTTTTGTAACCAACTTCCTCCTTCTATAATATTTTTAAAGCTTACTTGGTTCACAAAAATAATATGTTTTACATTGAATTAAAATATATATTATTATTCCATTACTTCTAATTATTCAGTGATATCCGAGTGAGGTAATTTGAAAAGTAAGAATGAATAAAAAACCTACATATATGTTTTGAAAATATGAATAAGTAAAGGCAACATTATTGAGAGGAAACCAAAAAAATTCATATGGCACCCAAAACTGATATATTTTGCATAGTATTTTTTTTGAACAATTTTTTTTACATGCCCTCTCTACGTGCATTATCAATTACATATAATAATGCTTTTATTGGAATTGTATGACTGACCTATTGATCTTTGAAACTAATTGATGAATTGAGAGCATTCATAAAATCATTAGTTCCATTTAAATTTATAGATAATCCTAGATGTTGAGTTTATGCTAGATTATTGATGCTAACAATGGAAATTTCAAATTTTTATCATATTACATCTAGCATGAATCACCTCATCCACTATAAGTAGGTGCAATGTAATCATAGGCACTGAATTGATAATTTGGCATTTGACAGAGTAATTATAAAAAATAAAGAGGGAAGATAAGACAAAAAATCTAGGAGTTACAAATTCATTAATTTGATTCCATTTCTTGTGTACAAAAATGATTTGAAAGAATTAAAAGAAGAGGACTTACACAACATGGCTTGGAATTTCTTGAGTTGACTAAGAAGGCATCGGTGACACAAAATTAGATTCGAGTTTTATTTTTAATCTATGACCAAAGTGATTAATTTTTGAAATCAAATGTGTAAAACATGCATATGATGTGATTTTCAAGAATTTAAAACAATGTGGGGCCCAGTCAGACAAGGTAGGTGCTATTGATTTTTCTATGCAAGTGAAAAAGGGTAAATTGATTTCATGATTGCTTTTACATACAAATATTTTTTGTTGTTAAAGTTCAACAAACCAAGTTTATCTAGAATATGCTTCACTTATATTCTAAAAATTATGTGTAGAGGGAGTGGTTGTATACATTGAGTTTGTCATTTGGTAGGAAGAGGTCCAAATTTCCAAATCCTTCTAGAGCATTTTGTTGGTCCAAATTTATTTCTTTTTATATTTTATATATAAAAACAATGAAAGGAAAAATTGTGAAGGGAGAATACTTTTATTTTTTTGAGATATAAGGGTGTAAAGAAGATATAATGTGTGATTTTATTTTGAAAAAATCTTTGAATCTTTTATATATAAATTATACTAATGAGGGTCAAGGAAAAACCCTAAGTAGAAGTCATCTTGTTGTTCTCCTTTTCTTGTAAGTCATTGAAAAAATTGTAAGTTTGATCTCTAAAAATAGTATATTGTCACCTAAAAACTACAAAGAATGGAGTAGGAACATATAAAACACTCTCATTTTTAATGACTTATGGGAAATCTTAAATAAAATACCACACCACCAACTGAATCCAAAAAGTTTATTGAGTACCAAAAATATGATAAACATGCACTAACACTATGAAAAACATATTTTACTAAATAGAATATCATTCATATAGAAGCAGTTAAAAATAGTGGATGGAAAGCTGAGAAATCATTAAAATATCTATATGAAAAACAAACTTCCAATAAGAAGATTGATCTCTTAATGAAATCACTTAATAATAAGCTTAATATTGATGAAGATGTATATGAATATCTCTCCCACATGAAAACATTAAAAAATAATACTTCACAATCGATGGAAAAATAGATGATGGCATGTTAATTTTTATCACACTGAATGGTGTTAGTTCTACATACACTAATTTTTTTAAAATGATATAGCTTAGAGACAAGCTTAATAGTGCCATATTTTACTCTATTTCTAAGTTATTGACTGAGTATGAGTGATAGTTTATAAAGAAGAAGAGTATACCTAATGAAGAGGCTCACTATACAAATAATAGGGATTATCACAATGTATAATGATAGTTTCCTAAAAATTATCTGAAACACTCTTTGAGTTATTCTCTGAGACACTCTCCACACCATTCTAGATGATCACCATATCATTTTCATTGATACTCTCTAGGTTATTCAAAATACAAACATCACCATAGGCATTCTTCTCAATCCTATGGTTCTTTCAATGATTTAGCTTCTTTTGGATCTCATTAGCATAAGAAAGAGCCAAAATGTTTCAAATGTGCTGGTATTGGACATCTTATATATGTATGTCCTTCTCAATTATCCTGATCTCCACATAAAAAAAAGTTGAGGAAAATTATGTGGATCATTCTAGTAGTATATATTCTTATTACTCTAGCTCTTTTATTATTCTTATAGTTATTTTGATTAGGGACATCCTATATGGCTGAGGTCTATGGTCCTAATAGCTTTCTTTGAGTGATTAGTGATTCACCCATCTTGTGTGAGATACTAGGCTCAAGACCCAAATCTATTGTAGTAGCATTTTTTAGCTTTTTTTTTGCTTTTAGCTCTATTTTTATATTTCTTTATATAATATTCATGATATGGAGTTGATAAGAATGTTTGATTTTATTTTTTGCATTGCACAACATCTCACCTCTTTCTTGATAAGAGAAGATATAGAATTTGGTTGGTATTATATCAGTCATCAATGATAGTATGAGTTGATAGGGGTTTATAACACTAGTAATGTTGAGTAAGGGTCATTAGTGTTTATTGGGAATCAAGAAGATGTGCCATATAGAGTATGGGTTGTTCACTTTGATAGGCTTCTAGGTGGAGCCTTATGTGTATCAATGTATATGGACATACCTCAATCATTTTATACTATAATATAGTATGATGATCATAGGGGATGAGAAGAGCTTGATTGTGTTCATCATCTTTTTATGCCACAACTCATAGGGCAGGCTTATGTATGGAGCGACATTAGTTTTGGTTAGTACCATAATGTATAGTACACTAGTTTTAATTACTTTAGAGTTTATTTGATGACTTCAAAGTCATTGCTCCATTATTTTTCTTATATACTCTTTTAGTTCAAGGGGGAGTTTTTTGGGTCATTTATGATCCAAGATAATTATGCAATGTTTTATTTTTATTAATAATTAGTTGTGTTTGGGTTGCTTTACCCATTGTTTAGTTTTGTAACCAAATTATTCCTTATGTAAGCTTTCTAAAGCTTACTTGGTGTAAAAAAATAATATGATTTACGTTGAACAATAATATAAATTATTCCTTTGTTATTTTTGATCGATAAACAAAAATGCTTAGGGAAATTTATAGGGGAAACAAATAATAGGATTTTTAAATTATAGAGACATAACAAACCATTTAATAGGTCAAGCAATAATTTAGAGCCACAACTTAAAAAACTTCTTAAAATAAATATTTGTGAGGAATCCTCACCTAACTGGTGTAGGGTTCATAGTACCACACAACATAGTGAATTATATTGCATAGATTTTTGCATTGCCTTTGAAATATATATGGAAATATAAGAAATTGTCCCAAATTATCCTAATTCATCCACATATAGTGCCTATAGTACCTCAAACATTGTTATGTTATTTGATACATATGGATTTACATTACCTGTTAAGGATGGGAATGAGATAGAAGATAACACATATAAGATTCATACTTTTTATAAATTACAAAGAAATAACTACAATTTGAAAAAGTAAGAATAAACAACTTGTCATGACTTTCACACCTCCAAAAAATAATGTAGTCACTCCTCCTGGTCCAAACACCAATAATAATCTACCTCTTCTTGAAGGAAACAATCAACAATAAATGGATGATCCACATAATAAGAGTGGATATAACATAGTTAAGGACATGAAGAAAATCAAGGCAAACATTACCCTTCATGAGTTGGCTTAGATTATAGAATAAATAAAACTTTTGCTTAAGGCTTTACGTAAAAATCTATCTATTGACAAAACCAAGGATACACATGCTAATATGGTCATTTATAAAGATAAAAATAAGTTCCCACATTTTTTTATTGACTATTAGATTTTTTGAGAAAAATGTTCATAATTGCTTAGTTGACTCAGGTGCTTCAACCAATGTAATTCCCACTAGAATATGTAAGAAACTAGATTTGATTCTAAGTAATTCCAAAAAGGTGGTCCTATAACTAGATAAGTCTTCAGTCCCAATTGCTAGATAATTATTGAATGCCCATATTGAGCTTGATTTTGAGCCACGTGTCTAATAATACATTGGCATCCTTGTAGTTGACATTCCATAGGTTTACAGTCTACTCCTAGACCATGATTAGTCAAAACCATTAAATCAATATATGGTGATGGAATTTTCACACATGGTTTCCTTGGAAGGGAGTATACAATTAGATTAGAGTTGAAAGAGAACCAAACATGAAGTATGCCATCACAAAATAAAATTCTAAAAATTAAATAATTAATTTTAATTTATCACATGTATGGGTTTACACTTTTAGAATTAAATCTTAGAATAATGAATAGGAATTTGAAGGTCCTTCATAATTATGAACCTTATGTTTAATGGTGCTTGTTCCAAATAGGGTTAAGGTGTAGGTATACCTCTTATTGTCCTTGAGAGGAAGCGATACCTTTCTAATTTTAAGTTATAGTTTTCATGCACTAATAATCATGTAGAATATGAAGCCTTGATCTTAGGGATTCAATTCACACTAATGTATAATATCAAATGACTACTAATGTTAGGGGGTTTATAATTAGTTATTAATAAATTCGGAAGTTGGTATTAATGCAAACTATCACATTTAAAAAATATAAGTATAGATTGTGGGATATAATGAAATCATTTAAATCTTTAAATATAAAATCATTCCCAAGAGAGAAAAACCAGATCTCAAATTCCCTTTCTACCTCTATAGAAATTTTGGCCCCACTTTAGGATTCCAAATTGCATAAATTTTCTATAGAGTTGGTACCATGCCCTTTAGTTCTTGATAATATTTAAATTTTTTAGGTATTTGATGATGATCAACATATCCTATAGTTCATGTGAAATTTTGGTTCTTTCGAGTCAAATTATTGAAGAAAGATATTTTGACCCAATGAATAAAGATGAAAGAAAAGATGATGGTATCATTTAATTGAAACAAAATAAGATACATAAAAGAATGGTTTCCTTGGAATGAGTCTTTGATATGGACTGCCAAGTCAAAAAATAAAATCAATCTAAGATAAATAAATCTAATTTTGCTAAGATGAATTTAAGAATAGATGAGGATCCTCAACATATCAACATTGGATTGAGTTTTTCTAAGAAATAAAAATAAAGGATCAAATAATTATTGATTGAATACAATGATGAGATTACCTAAAATTATGAATACCTAAAAGTTTTTAACCCAGATTTATCATGTATACCATGCCACTTAGAGAATAACACAAACCTTTTAGGCACAAATAAATTATAGCTAATCCCATCCTAAAACCTCTCATTCAAAAAGAAGTTTAGAAATTGTTTTATGCCAAAATTATATTTCCTATATGATATTTAACTTAGGTGGCCAATCTAGTTCCTATATGAAATGATAATGGTGAAATTAGACTGTGTGTAGATTTTAGGAATCTTAAAAGAGCTTTAGAAAAGGATAATCATCCCTTCCCTTCCCTATATTAAGTAATTTAGATAGTTAGTGGGTCAAAAATGATGTATTTTCTAGATGGATTTTTAGGCTACAATCACGTCTTGGTAGAGAATTTTGATCAAATGAAAAATTATTTTACTACTAAATAGGGAACCTTTGCATACAAGATAATGCCTTTTGGAATAATCAATACAAGTGTTATCTTTCAACATCCCATGGATTTTTATTTTCAAGGACTCATTGATAAGTGAATTATTATTTACATGGATGATCTAACTATATTTTATAAAGATAGTGTATATCATGTTTCCCACTTGTAATGAGTGTTTGATAGATGCATGAGGTATGAAATCTCATTAAAACTAATGAAATGTATTTTTTGGAGTCATAGAAGGTAAAATATTAGGCCATATTATCATAAAGGAAGGTATGTTAATTGTCCAAGAAATAATTCAAGTTATTCAAAAAATTCCATATCCTAAAAGCAAAAAGGATCCAAATCCTTTTTTGAATATAAATTTTATCCTTTATTAAATGCAATGTTGAAATAAAAAAGGTTTTAAGACATCAGAATCCCCATTGTATAAGACCTAGCCTTGATTATCTCAGACTTTACAAAGGATTTCATCTTGTATTAATTTACATAAGAACATACTGTAGCAACTATGCTCACAAAAAAGGTTGAAGACAATTAAAATCCTATAGCCTTTATGAGAACCAATTTGAAGAAAGTAGAATATAAATACTCTATGATCATCAAGAAAATTTATGCATTAATATATGCTATGAATAATTTTAATCATTACATTCTTCACAACAAGATATACACCATTGTCCTAAATCTAACTGTCAAGCTTATACTTGGGTAAAATGAGTTAGATGGAAGAAGAGACAAATGCATGGCCAAATTTTAGGAACTTAACCTAGAAATTAGGCTCACTAAAATGGTATGAGGACATGATATTATTCAGCTAATGGTAGAGATTGATCAATGCATCTCCATCAAGTAGGTTAACTAGTCTTACATAGTTGGCAATGACTAGTATACCTAGATCATTAACTGTTTAATTATAGAAACATCCTCTTCAAATAGATGAAGAGCAAAGATGAACACTTATACTAAAATTAACACTTTATATGATCAAGAAATGGTTGATTTATTGAAAACATTATGAAATTATTTATTTGAGATGTATTTCTAAAGAAGAAGTTGCAGACATCCTTAATAATTTTCATCAGAAGATAGGAAGTGAACACCCTTCAAGGAATGCTACAACACATAAAAATTAAAGGATGGGATTCTAATGGATTAAATTTTTTAAGGATGCACAAATTCATGTCAATAATTTTCACTAATGTCAAGTTTTTGTTAAGAGATAAATCCACACCTCCATGCATTTGTACATGTGATTGAAGGATGCCCCTTTTTGTATAATGGGTTCTATAATTTATAGGGGTTGTTAACCTCAATTTATCAAATAGACACAAGTTTGTGCTGATAGCTATAAACTAGTACATGATATGGACTAAGGATATAGTAACAAAGAATTATAGAGCACAATATGTAATCAAATTACTTGAAAAGAATATTTTGGCTGGGTTTAGAATGCTAGTTTCCTTAGTGAGTACTAATGGACATGATTTTCAAACTACAAAATTGAATGAGTGAGATTACAATAATCAAATTATTATTAAGTTATTTTCAAATTATTATCCACAAGGGAATGGTGTTTCTAAATCTACCAATAGTAATTTTATTTATGCCATAAATAAATCAACAAAAAACAAAGAGAATGATCCTATTAATAAAACATGCATTATGGGTAGATATGACCATACATAATCAAGATCTAAAGGCCTCACCTTTCCAGTTAGTGTATGGAAAACATCATGTCTTACCCATTACTATCAAGTTTCCAACATATCAGTTTAGGCAAGAGTCTATGGAAGATGGTGAAATAATTCAAGCTAGATTACTAGCATTGTTTAGATGGAAGATGCACAAACAAAATATTTACAATAATTCAACAAGCATCAAGAAATTGTCAAGAGGTGCTTTGATAAGAGATTGAGTCAAAATTTGTAAGGTTTTAAACTTGGTCCTTCTATGGGTTTAATCACATGAAAATAAAAGACAACATGATAAGTTCACTTCATTATAGATTGGACCTTATCAAATTTTAGAAATTTTGGGTAATAATATTTTTGTTTAAAATACCTCCAAGATAATGACCTAAATTTTGAAGTTAATCGATAGTTTTTGAAACACTATTTCATGGTTGATCCAATTGGGAACATATAATAATGACTGTGAGTTTTGATTTAGTAGTAGGAGGAGATTATATTTATTATTTTTCTAGATTATATTTCTTGCTTTCATATATTAGATTTCATTCTTTCCTAGATTAGATTTCCTTTCAGTTTTTTTGTAAGATTCAATAAGGTCATTTTGACCCACTTGTAGACACATTTAAGAAAAATTTATCCGATAAGGAAGTTAACCACACTTGAGGATATTTAGGGGTTTACATAAAATGAATTCGGGTCTTAGAATGAAGGTATGTATCATGAATGAATGGAAAATTTTATTAGGATTAAATAAATTTATCAAATTATTTAAGGTTACTTTGATATTTTCAAGCAAATTTGAGAAAGATTTCTATTTTTGAAAGATCAACTACACATTCACATACTTAAGACCTTTTTTAGAGATAATAAACATTGAGAAATATAAAATATGAGAAAAATATTTGATTTAAAATACATTTTATCCCTCTACACTAAGCCAATGGTCGTTCCCAACCCTTCAAAAAAAGTTGTCAAATATATATATATATATATATATATATATATATATATATATATATATATATATATATATATATATGTTTTTAGAATAAGGTGATTGAAGTAATATCTATTAGGGATATATATGTCTAGTTGGTAGTAGAGCAATGCTTAAAGTATAATTAGAGGTATCTTTTTGGGGATATGTATGCCTGACTAGTAGTAGACAAATGCCTAACTTCCTATACAGGTACTTAATAGTTAAAATAAATTAACAAATAAAAGTCAAGAAGACCTAAGCTTTTTCTTATTTTTGTTAAATCTGCCATAAAAATAGGAAAGGACCTTCACATAATCACACACAATCTAAAAAGTGAGAAGGGTTAGTATGTTTCATGGATATATTGAAGTCTATATTAATTCTCTAGTTTTTTTTATTTTATCTCTTTAATATTTAAAGCTTTTCATGATAATAAAATCATAAGTTTTGGGTTATTAAATACTTGAACATATTTACCCATTGAGTTGCCATTTATTGTGACCAACACACCCATTTTAAAGATTTGAAATAAGGGCCCACTCATCCTAAGAAAAATCATAGTTCAATCCTTATCAAGACATAAAGTGACCTTATGTTTTAACCTTTTAGGACTTAGTGAATGTAAATCTTATGTTGTTTAAAAGATGAGTATAGTAAATCAAAGTAGAAATATGAAATAAATATAGCCACTATTTTTTTTACAAAATTGACTAAATTTGACATTTTAAAAAATAATAAAAAATAATGAAAATGAGAACTTAACTAGAAAAATACTAAGATGAGTGATATAAAGGCTAAAAACTAAGGCAAGGGCTAGATTGAGTTTCACATATAGGATCTATGTGTCAAAACCTATCCTAGATAGTAGTGCCCTAATTAGACGTTAATGTCATGTGATGGTAGTTTGCCTATTTCGGTGATAGTCCCCTCTATGTAGGACCATCCTTAGCTTTTAGATGCACTTGCGTATTGATCTATCAAGCATGTTCTTACACGCATAAGTTTTTAAACCCTTTAGATGGCCTATTTTAACTAATTTTATGAGAAAACTCTAATCCTCCATGTTGTTAGGGCATCCAATTGATACAAGAAAAAAAGTGTGTCTGTTAGTGGGTTAGGTTGGAAATCTTCAACACCCCATTGTGATGAGATTTTCCTACATACCAATACTCCAAAGAGGGACCAAGCTTGATGTAGTTCTCCCCACCTCAGGGCTAGTGAAAGTGCAAATGCAAGTGAAGCTAGTATGATGGTCAAATTAAGTACTTTGAATGTGATTGAGACTATAAATCTAAGTAATCTAAGCTAAGAATGATGTAGATGGTAGTATGTAGAAGCAAGGTAGAATAGGGATTGATAAACTTAATTGTTCACAACTTATTCTGAGTTTACATATGTTATTTTGCATTTGATTTCCATCTAGTGGTTAGAGGGATAAAATTCATGTATATATACTATTATGGTGCTTGTGTAGGTGATAAAAGAGGTTTATGCTAACCCTAGGAGGTCTAAGATTTAAAAATATATCCATTGGTCAAAGAAGGAGGGAAAGGATAGTAGTACCAATATTGGGACACTAGTACCCTATGGTGCCACTGTCCCTATTATGGGTATAGTGTTTAGGTGGTATAACCTAAGGCATAAAAGGATATAATGGGATAATGAGGGTGTGGGACTACTTTAGGGATGAATAGGGATGCATGTAACCTACACAAAGACTGGATAAGTGTGAAAATAGACCTTAGGATAGGTATAGAGTTAATCTAAGGATAATTGGTCTCAAGTATCACTCTTAGCACTTAAGTGTCATTTTTAGGTGGTTATATTTCCCCCCATCATATAAATGTAACAAAGTGAAATGATTAGGATAAATAAAAAATAAGCATACCTAGACTTACCTAAGAGGTGAAGTCTGTGAAGCTAGATTTGAGTATGTGAAGCATGATCCAATGCATGTCTTATGTGTGTGCATGTATATAGTGATCAATCAGTGAATAAATTGGACTGAGTTTATGTATTACTTAATCCTCATGTGTGGGTGGCTCAAAAACTCAATCCAATTTTGACTCCATAATTTCCCACCCATACTTGGTGGATCATAACCTATGAATAACTTATATTGGTCTGATGGTGTGTCCAACCCTCTCACACATGTGGATCAAGAACTCAAGTAAACTATGCATCCATAATTACCTATGCATGTGTAGTAGATGCATCTAAAACTAAAACTATGTAATGTAACTAGAAATGTCTAATTGGAGATATATAATTAGAGATGTTAGATCTGTAGCCACTCAAGTATTTTATGTGGCTCTAGGCCACTCAGGAATTCCAACCACTACAAATGGAGTAAGGCATGAAATTTGTGTGTAAGCTATAATATGATGTATAAAACATAGATAATGACATGTAATGTGTTATTCCATTTGATCAACTAGTGTATAAGTGAGCATAAGGAAATAATGTGTTGCACATATGCCCGCAAATTTCATATCTAAGTATATGGATTATGGATTGAATTATAATAATCTATATCTAAGAATTTGAACTAAAATGAGAATGATCATGCTACACATAATGCCCCTAATCTGAGCAAACTGGTATGAATATGAGATAAACCAAGCCAAAATTGGTAAATTTGTAACTAAAATTATGCAAACCTAGATTGTACTTTCTATACTTCTATGGCCAATATAGATTTTTCTAAAATTGAGTGTACTAGATAGTAGCATCATGTTGTGATAGTGTCCCAATTTGGGTGATAATGTCTGACTATTATAATTTTTATGCAATTATACTATTCTCTATCACTATTTTACATTGTGTTTATCTGAGTTTGATTTATGTAATTTGAGCCCATGTGATGAAAAATTTACTATGAGTGCATTATGAGAGCTTGATATCTATGAAAAACCCCTATGAATGCCCCATCTTTTGATGGGATTTGTTGAACCCATGCAAGAACTATCATCAAAATAAAAAAATTATACAAAATGTGTGTTAGCCAGAGCATATATGATATTTGTATAATAATATAATATAATGTGCATATATAAAATCAAAATTTAAGATAATTTGAGCATAATTTTGTAATGTGTGATGCATATTATGTATAGAGTTCACAAGTCTATCAAGATAGATATAACAATGTACCTAATAGTAAATTTGAGTAATAACTAAGTAGCCACCTAGGGGGATGGGGTACGATGTCCATCATGGCATCCAATTAGGAAGGGGAGATGTAAGAGGTCCCTCATGGAATTTAAAACTAGAATGTGTAATAAGCAAGAGACAAGTGTCATGGCCATGATAAATACAAGAAATCATACATACAACACACATGAGGCACATAGAGTAGGCCAAGGGGATATAATATAAAAGACATGTGCACATGTCACTAAATCTGAGAAAGAAAGGTATACAAGGACATGTTCAAATTTCCACGTTTGCAAAAAATGAGCAAGTTGGCTTAGAGACACATAGAAGGACATGTTCAAATGTCCACATACACAATTAGGAAAGCACACACAAGGACATGGGAAATTTTACAAAGCATACATATAATGAAAATAAGTGGTGTAGAACCAAAGTGTAATGGCATATTCAAATGACCTCGAATATAAGAAGCAAGAAACACAATAAAATATAAATTAGGATAGCTAGAAATAAAAGTATGCATGAAAATGTAGTACAAATATATGTAAGAGCTAAGATGTACATATACTGAGTTTAAAGTAGTAATAGTTGTAATTTTTTTTGAGTAAATGTACCATGATCAATATCAAGGTATAACAATGCTAAATCTATGATGTAGAGTTTAGAAATATGTAACTTGGTAATTGAAACTATGTATATGGTGCCTCCAAATGGGAAAATGCATCAAATGAAGAACCCATGTATCTATGCATCTGTCCTAGTGGGTAGATAATAAAAAATATGGATCAATGTAGTGGACCCAAGTCCTATAGAAATTTGTAAGCACTTGACAAGAATAAGTGAAGCATATATATATAATAAATTAACTATACTAAGATGTCTATCATAGTTTTATTTAGAGAATATAAGAAGTATAAACATGAAAATGCATAAAATCTATAATTTTATGTTTTCTAAGTAAAATATTTAATTTTTTTTATGTTTCTGACATATCATATTTTTTTTGTATTTTCTAGATATAAGATATGTACAAGTAACATGAAAATGAAATTATATACAAGGAGTAAGAAAGAAGGAAAGTATGTATAAGAAGGGAAGAACAATACTAATCAATGAGTCTCATGGGAGACTCACTATCATTTTCACCTATGTCAAAAATAGGAATGGTAATCTCTCATGCAGTCTGATTGGTATGCTGGAGTTGAATAATGTTGTAGTATGAATCTGGGTATTATTCACCATCAAAATCATAATAATCATAATAACCTAGAATGTTAGAGGGAGTTGCCTCATAGTGTGGAGTTGACCTTTCTAAATTATTCTTTGGAATATTGATTGTGATTTTTCCCTTTGAAACTATACTTATTATAGGCATATGGTGCTCTAAAGGCTCTTTTTATAGAAATCCTTTTTCGAGAATGTTTGTTGGCTTAACATGATTTTGACTTTTCAACTTATGTTTTTGATTTTATTGTAACATTTTGTGTGTATCTAGATATTTGTAATTGATAAAATATATCTATGAGTTATTTGCCTTCGGGTGTTTGATAAATAGCAAACCTTGTTGACCAACATTATCAACTGATTGAGTAGGATTAATGATGCCTTGGGCCTACTTGCCCAAACTTTAACCATGAAAATAAAAATGTTGTAGATATTTTTAACCAAACCATATTGTTTTGAAAGTTGAGCCTCATTTTGGAGAGGAATATTTGCATATTTTACTTGATTTACATGTGCTTATTATACTATTTCTTACTCTGATGATGTTTTGCAAACCTTTTATTGTCTTGAGTTATGCTTTGGTAATTACTTTTGTATTATTTCTAATTTTGACCCTTTTTGAATTTGTAGATGTGATATTATATTTTATGTGGATGATGTGTCATTTCCTTTTCAATGCTAAACATGAATCAGTGTGGTGTCCATGCATTCTATGATATGCATAATATTTGGATCTCCTCACTGGGTGTAGAGGAGGTAGGTTGATCAAATTAACTTTAATCATGTGCCTAAGTATCTCATTTGAACTCTTATTAGACCCTTTTAATATTTTTGAATCACTTATAATAGATGTATTATGTTATACTTTATGATTTGGATATGAAAGAGTGTCAGGCACAACTTTTCTGTTTAGATGCATATACATGGTTTACACTAACATATTCTGAAGAATATGTACATATAATGTGATTTTTCTAATAATGTGTCCTTTAGAATTAATAACTAATTTTGATTATATAATTCTAATATTAGCTTGCTCATACTGATAATTTGATCCCTTAGAGTCTCACAAGTGCAAACCCTAGTTGTTTCTT
This sequence comes from Torreya grandis, assembly GCA_037957365.1. NCBI lineage: Eukaryota > Viridiplantae > Streptophyta > Pinopsida > Cupressales > Taxaceae > Torreya > Torreya grandis. The sequence continues at coordinate 36,642 of JARHVA010002708.1, read as the reverse complement.
ATTGAACATGTAGGCACACACCCTATAGGGGAGAGATGTAGATAGGATGAGTATGGGAATTATTAAAAATAACATAGGTTGATTAATCTCATAGAAGAATGATAACATGGACTTGGTTGGAGGGAAAGTAGATATTACCCTCATAGAGATGAGGAGGAAAAGGATATTCTTTCTTGTGTAGAAGAGATGACATTAAAAATTGAAACATAGTGGTTAGATTATGTATTAAATCCTTTATGTGTGTAAGGGTTGGATTATTAATTGAATTACACATAAGAGAAATATAACATGACATGAATTATGGCATATATTTGAACTAATTTAAATAATCATGTACATGTGTGTTTATGTCATCTTTGAACTCATTCCAAATAAAAGTAAATAAGCCTACAAGAGAAGCTCAAAAATTTTGCATCAAAAATTAATTAACTTCATTTTTAATTATTATCATGATTATATGAAATATAAATCTAGTTGAGGTTCCTAGAAGGATAGAAATAGAAACCCTGAGGTTATTTAGGGTTAGGGTTTGTGAAATATTTGAAGTCATATTCACCAAATGTTTTAACATTTTAGGAATTAGTGAATGTAAATCCTATATTTTTAAAGAGCTGAGTATAGTAAATGAGGGTATAAATATGAAATGAATACAACCACTAATTTGTTACACAATTGACTAAATTTGACCTTTCTAAAAATAACAATAAATAATGCAAATGAGAACTTAGTTAGAAAATGATTGAGATGGGTGATCTAGAGGCTAAAAATTAAGGCAAAGGCTGGTCTAAGTGTTTCAAGTAGGATCCATGTGTTAATGTCCCTCTTGAATAATATCACCCTAATTGGACATTAGCACCATGTGGTGTTATTGTCCCTCTTTTGGTGATAGTGTCCTCTATGTAGGACTATCCCAAGCTTATGAATGCACTTGTGTTTGGATCTATCAAGCCTGTTCCTATTTATTCATGAGTTTTAAAACTTTGTAGATGGAATATTTTAATTAATTTTATGAGCATGCCATAATCCTCCATGTTGCTAGGGTATCCCATTGATACAAGTAACAAAGTGTGTTTTTTAGTGGGGTAGGATGGATATCCTAAAAACCCCACTACTATGAGAGTTGCCTACATACCAATACTCTAAAGAGGGATACAAAATGATGTAGTATCTCCACCTAAGTGAAGGTGCATGTGAAAGTGAATATAGTATGATGGTTAACTTGATTACTTTGAATGTGCTTGAGACTATAAATCTAAGTAATCTAAGTTTAGGAGTGTTGTAGATGGTAGTATGTAGAGGTAGGGCAAAGTAGGGATTGATAACCTTAATTGTCCATAACTTACTCTAAGTTTACATATGTAATTTGCATCTAATTTTAATCTAGTTGTTAGAAGGATAAAATTCATGTATATATAATGTTATGGTTCTTTTGGGGTGCTAAAACAGGTCTAGGATAAACCTAGGAGGTCTAAGATTTGAAAATAAATCCATTGGTGCAATAAATATAGAAAGTACAATAGTGCTAATATTGGGACACTAGAACCATGTGGCATTACTATCCCTATTATGGCACTAGTGTCTAGGTGGTAGAACCTAAGGCACAAAGGGCTAAGATGTAAGAATGAGGGTCTAAGACTACATTAGAGATGACTAGTATACTTTTGTCCCATAAGAAGGTTGGATTATTGTGAAAATAGGATCTAGGATAGGTCTAAGGCTAATATAGTGATAGGTAGTCTCAAGTATCACTTTTATAATTCAAGTGTCATTTTTAGGTGATTACACCTTGGAATGATTTCATAATTAAGCTTAAGTTATTTTATCCACTTTTTATTTTATGAATTATGGATTTAAATAAAAAATAGTTTTATTTTTCATTTTTAATTTATGGGATGAACTAGGATAATCATTGTTTGTCAAATTTACCAATATTTTAAATTTATATATTACCTCCTTATTGACAGGTGTCATTCCTTTGATGAACTTCCTTAGATTATTGACATCTTTTCAAATTATCAAGCTATACATGCCTTCATTATATTGAATTAATGATATCCTTCCATCCACCAAATCCTCATTATATGTAAGAGGAACATTTCAACATTACAAGTCTCACATATGCACGACCACCTAGTCTTTTGATATTGTGACAAGTGTGAATTCTTTAGTTCATCATAAGTTCTTGGAAGAAATATTAGTTATGAATTCTAGTGACCAAATGATTGCATAATATTCAATCACGTGTCTTCATATTATTTCATCACTCCTATTATTCTATAACCTAGAGACACAAAAACTAGTCACTACATGAACATGTGAGATCACTCCATGTGTCTTGATCTCATATGATTGTAGGCCTTGAGGTGCAATTCTAAGTTATTAAAAATCAATTAATCATCTAACCAAATGACATAATGCTATGTGTCATCATCTCATGTAAAAACTAATTAACACAATGAAAATTGTTAGATATATAAACCTAGTAATGCTATGACAAACTAACACATGTCATCCTTTACATAGTCAAATTCTACATGTCATATAATAGCTATGACATAGGTCATTACTTCATCACTCCTTATAATGACATGACTCAAATAATCAACAATAGGTAATAATTAAGTGGTAAAGTAAAAATATGCCACATGTTCTATAGTAACATAATCAACTTTGAATTTAGTAGGTCCAAATCCATGACTCAATGACAAAGTGATAACTTTAAAAGAGTGAAACATAATGAAACCAAAGTGCATGACTAAGTAGTTAAAAGTAATGATAAAGTTCCATGTTTCTAATAGATCCATGAAAGTTAACATTATGAAAATAAATTTCAAACTTGATGGATGGTTGATAAACACCATTATTATGCAATGAATTCTCATGAATGGAGAATTCAAGAAATGAATTAGCAAGTTAGGAATATGAACTATATGCTATGTCCCAAGTTAAATTGAATTACATTTTCCAAACTACAAACTTCTTATTTAAAGATATATATCGACTATAAGCCTTAGATTTTAATTTAATCATAGATCTGTTAGAAACATTATCATTGATGTCAAAGGTCTAGTATTGGTGATAAAGGCCCCATTGCATTTAATGGTGTTTTTAATATTCATATATTGGATAATATGTGTTAATATTTATTTAATATTAAATAATATATTTTTGGTTGCATATAAGTCAAAAGAGGGCCCATAGAGAAGTTAAAGATCACAAGGTAAAGACAAAAGAGGAATGGGACACATTTTCTCATGAAGAGTCATCTTGAAGAATTCCAAGAGTCACCATGTGAAGATAAAAGAGGGTATGGTGCATTTTTCCATGATGGGACACTTTGAGGAATATGAAAAGTCACCAAGATAAAGATAAAAGAGGAAATGATGCATTTGATTATGAAGGGTCACCATGTGACTTTTCAAATGCAAGGATACAAAGGATCATGCAAGTTTGGCACCATTTTCCATGAGGATTGAAGGGTCACAAAGGGTGAAGGCCAAAGGTCATTTGGAAATGTATAAATAAAGACTTGAGAAGCCATTTGTAATATGCAAGAGAGTGCATGGTTTGTATTTTTTTAGAGGAGAGAAAAACATGAGATATTGTAGAGTTCTATCATTTGTTGAGTAAGAAACATTGAGAGATAGTTGTGTTTTATACATAAGAGGGGTTGGTACTCTTGTGGGTTAGTGCTCACAAATAGTTGTTGTGTTGTTGCTCAGAAAAGTGGTTAGTGATCCTAAAAGTTGGTGATTATGAAATTTGTAATTTTAGTTGGTTCTCATTCATAAACTTGAGATTGTTCTCCATGGTTTTTCTCACTTTGGGTTTCCACATAAAAATCTGGTCTCTCTCTCTCTCTCTCTCTCTCTCTCATGTGGTGCATATTATTATTTTAGTTTTATTACATATCTTGAATGTGTGATTAAGTGGTTAAAGAAAAGAAATCAAATTAAGTAAAATATATATAATATACTAATTCACACCCCCCTCTCAATATATTTTGTGCTTAACAAGATCGTGAGTTACTCAACAATGAAACCGAAAAGCTAGGAACTTTCTCATTTTATGTTCTAATTTGACACTAAGAAAGTTACATTGAAGGGACTTTTCAAGAATTACATAGTGATTTATGTAGAAGTCAATGTTATTTAGCCTTAGAGAGATGGAAATAATTTGTCTCTCAATCAAAGGGAGTACAAACATGACTTATTAGCAATCAAAATCCACAAAATGACAAAGAAACAAAGGTATTAATTTATAATGACATAATTTATAATTTATTTACAAGAGGAACTTGAATAAAAGATATTTTGTGTACAAGTAATTTCACATATCCTATAGCATACATAGCTAGACTAGCCTTCATTGTTTTTATCAATTACCAAAACCAGACATCCCATACAATTAGAAAATAGTTAGTTCTTCATTTAAGGATAATATTATCAAAATTACCCTATTAGGATGGGCACATAATCCTAACAAAGTTTCCATTAATAAAGGGTCTCCATTACCTAATTCAGACCAAAATTAGAATTGCTATGGCCTTGTTAAATAGGCTACATCAGCATATCACTTTTTTAAATGAGTTTGGGTCCCATTGTTATATATATTTCTTAAAGGTAAGGTCATTCCATCATTTGGGTAATCACAAGTTTCAATATGAAGGCTCATAGAGACTACATGCATGATCAAGTAGATATCAATTTTTACATGCTTTATTATTTAGTAGATGTCATTTGTGGGACTGTCATGCCACCCAATATTCCTACATGGGAGATAAAAAGGACAAAATGGATTTTTGATGATATCAATTACATCCATATATATAGATACAAGGATGATATACAAAAAATAATAGATACCTTATATGCAATGGTCTACAGAGCAGTAAATATGAAACCAATTTCTATATTTTATAACCAACTAAAGAGATAACTCAAGTCATTTGGTGACTATTGGTTCTAACTTGACCATATAGTTATTAGAATCAAAGGATCATTGGTGGATCCAATTTATTTTCCTAGGCATATACGTGATAATCTAATTGAGTAAGAGATAGCTTACCAACTATCGAACAGTGTGGATAAAAATATGAGGAAAACTAATGGCCAAATACCACAAGACACCCCTCAACATTGGAAGAGAACAATTAAAAAATTGGGAAAAATTATCCAAGACTTCATAAAATAGAGGATCATTCAGATTTGGGTTAGCTAAATTCATATTTTGGGATCCTAGGAAGGTGATAAGGTAACACATAAGTAAGTTTCATAGGCATTTCAAACAAGACTATGTACATCAAGAGTATGAACATGACTCTATGTTTTTAAACCTAAAATATGACTTTGATGTTTGTATAAGGATGAAAAATGTTAAAATGTCTATGATAATCACCCAAATGATCCAATATAATCCATCCATAAAAAGAGGGGATGTAGTTAGAATCAAGCAAGAAGGAAAAACCTTTGGATAAGCTTAACAACCTCAAACATAAGAGGAAACAAAGGAATACATTGATGATAATTTAAAATCAAGGGTTATAAAAAGTTTTCCAAAGTTTAAAGATGTAGGATAACAAGTTATTTATATAAGGGCATTCTTAATACAAAAGGTCACCTTTTCATTCACACCATTAACAACTCCACCATCTCTAACTCCAATGACTCTTTCTATCACACAACATAATCGGATCTCATCATCATACTCAGGCACATAAGATGAGTATAAGGAAGGATATATATTAGATGAACCTTTAAATGAGCTCACTAAGGAGGAGGGATATGAAGAAAACCTAGGGGATGAAGTAACATTATATATTATCTAGGATGTGACTCTATAGGTTTTTTTAGAATTCAAACCCTAGTCCTCCTCACACTTAAGGAACATATTAGGTATATATTGAGAAATAAGATCAAGATACTTCAGTAGGTAAGGGTGCAAACCAAACATATACTACCATTGAAACCCCCTTGAATACATCAACTATTTTAGTTATTCTACCTACTATTATGTAGACTAATACACATGATTTTTTATAGACTACCACATTCCATATTATATCTATTACACCAAGTCCTATAGTGGTCCTTATAGCTATCATAACTTATATGTATTTAATTGGTCAAGCATGTTGTAAATCCAAATTATGACTCTTATTTATAGACATTATAAAATATGCATGTTAAATTAGGAGTTAGTATTATTTTATATTTTGTAAATTTGGATAAGATTTGAAAATGAGGTAGCCTCATCCAAATCTATATATGCATGTCTCTTATGCATTGCAAATATAAGATATTTTTGGAAATTAATGCAAGCAAAGAAAATTTTCTATAATTTTTCTAAGTTTCTGTGAGTGTGTTATCTCTTAAAATTTTCTATGTTTCATTGAGGAATTTACATTAAGTTAATAGATCTATAATATGTTGAGTGTGTGTTATTTTCAAGGATGAGATTGAATATTCTATTAATCTTGTCAATTATTTGGTTATAGATAATACTTACTACTTGTTAGTGACATTAGATATACATAAAATTATGGTATTAACAACATCCTTGGTTGTAATCATTGAGTCTTTTCGTAACCATTTCCTTAGACACTTTACTATGTTTGTTCATATTTTATGCTTTCAACTAATCCATAACAAACATTGGTTTACGATATGTGATTGAATTGGTATAGTGAGTTAACTTGGAAGGGTTTGATCTCTAATTGGATCATAATAACCATTATTTTTTTTCCTTACCCTTCCCTCCTTTTATATTTTTTGGATAGATTCACCTTAGTTTAGATCTACCCATCCACCTCTGGTAGAATCCATATTTAGAGTTTGACACCTATCATATCTAAGCCATCTATGGTAAAAAACCATTTCACTCATCATTATCCCACCACATGGTTATTTATAAAACCAAGATTCATAACTCATGTCTTGGAGTGAATTTTCACTGATCCTAATATGCTAGGGACCTTTTCATAATAAATTTTTGTGTGTATAAGACCCACATCATCAAAATGTGAAATGATTTTTGTGGGATTAGATGTGGTCATAGAATAAATAATTAATTGGCTAGGGGGTGATATGTATACTAGATGAGGAGACTAAGGATGTGTCATAAAATTTTAGGAATATGTTGTATTAAATTAATATGATTAAGGATGCATTATCATGATCAAGGATGAAAATGATGATCAAATTGAAAAATTTGGATGAATAAAATAAATTAGGGTGAATTCACATGATAATAAGATAAATTCATTTAGTGAAAAATGAATATACTAGAGTGGAATAAATGAGGTGCAAAATTTTTCCCCTCTTTGAAAGGGTATTGAAAGACACTAGCAAAGTAACAAATTTTCAAATAATGAGAAGACTGAAAAAATCACCATATTGGGATGTCCTAATGATGTGAAGAATACATGATTGATTATAAATTATATTTTTAAGAAAAACTACCAATAACTAGCTCATTAGGATACACCAGATGAATATGAAGAGGATAAGATACCCCCTTGAGGGTATGTGTAGAGAATAAAGTGGATAAATAGGACCTCAAAAGGAATAAAATGATATGAAATGAGGTAAAATAGATCAATAAATTAATATAATTTGTGAAAAAGGGAATAACTATTTTTAAAAGGGTGAAAAAGGATTAGACAAGATGGAAAATGGATGCATAGGGGGGATGGTGGGGGAGGGGTAGGGTTTAAATTCAAATTAGGACTTAAATTGACTTTTAGGGGTGAAAAAAATTCATTTTATCCCTCTATCTTTAAAATTATTGAGATCAAGTTTTGTGATAGAGACCTTTGGATAAGATGGTGCATATTTTAATACATAACTTATTTGGAGAGAAGGTATAAGAGTACCAATGAACATGAGGGATTAGACTAGTGGAATGTAGGTTTAGTTTTTGAATGCATTAAATATCTTAATAAGTGCCATGTGTGGTGATTTCACCATAGGTAAAAATTACCTCATGGTAGACTCACTTGTGAAAATGATGAAATTACAAAAATTTCAATGGATTCATGAAAAAAATCAATGAAAACACTAAAAATTCAAATGATTGATGGAACCACATAAAAAATGGTGAAAATGGGAAAACATGATGAAATCACCAAAATGGTGGAAACACACATAAAATAGTGGAACTCCCCACAAAGTGGTGAAAATGAAAATAACGTGTCTAAATCAACATAATGGCAGAAATGACCACAAAGTGATGAAAATGAAAATGACACATTCAATCTCCAAAATGATATAAATGTGCACAAAGTGGGAAAAATCCTTATTAATTGGAAAAATCATTCAAAATATGGTAAACATCTAATATGTGGGGGATTAAATGTATAAGTGGTATAAGCACCAAATTTTGTTTTTAATGTGATTGATGTGTTGGATTGATTTGATGCTTGATTTCATTGATTTAATGAAATTTGGATGTGTAAAGGATTAGCAATGATGATAAAATGACTGTGTGCTAGCATTAATTATTATAAGAATGTGTTTATGTGATCACTACATGAGAGTGGTGATCATGCATCCTATCAAAGATGTATATTTTGAATGATAAGCTAGTGGGGTTATTGGAAGAAGTGGGATTACTTAATGTTACTAGGATGTCAATGATTTACCCTAATTAGGGGCTATTGACTACACTTGTAGAGAGATGGCATTTAGCATCCAACACTTTCTATTTTTTATTTAGGGAGGTGGCCATGATACTTTAGGATGTTTGGAAAAAAATATAGATACCTATTTGTAGACATACACTCCTAGAGAATAGGGGGTCAATTGTACCTACTATAGTAATTGGTGGGTATCATCAATATAGAGATGTGACATAAACTTGTGGACATATATGCATTAGTGTTGAAGCTGACTATTGATAGGGTGCCTTGTTGATGTCCATTTTTAGTGGCATTTTTTGCCTAATAAGAATAGTTAGGTTCCCACATGGCACTAGGTGGAGTGATTCAATTTTTTTTTGACAAGGCAATGATTTTTTCATGGGGTCCCATTATATTGGAACATCTATATAAGGATCTAGATATGGTAGCCTATTAGGGTGGATGGAGCATAGGTGTCTCTACACTATTGCAAGCATGGTCTTAGGACCATATGGGTATTGAGAGATTAGCAGACCAACTATGAAAAAGGGCACATGATGAGCCAATATGTTTGGATGGGTTATTAAATCTGAGGGATAACATGGATGATTTGGGTTTTCACTGTTAAGATATTGATGACCTTATTGAGTGGTCCTTGATCTAGTGGCCTTACTTGAAAAAGTAGTTTGTATGGTTAGAGGATGGATAGCATTCCATATACATGAATATAGTTTTTTACATCATAGGTCATCATGAGTATATTGTATAGTGATATAAAACTGACAAGGTACAATATTAGTTTGGTTTTTTATAGGATGTACTAGATAGGCCACATAATTTTTTCTCATGTATCTAAGGAGATAATGCACTCAGGTCCTCTAGTGTTGAGATTAGAGGCTATGACTACATGAGCTATGGTTTAGTGGATTGATGTTTATTTTAGTGGAAGAGTCATAATTACTAGGGCTATAAATGGGCATTTAGCTATTGATCACATGTTAAACTAATAAAATTGACTAGACCATTAATACTAGTAGAATTCACATTACATGGGAGGATCTAGGATACCATACAGACATAACCATGATGACATAGATAGAGAGGCACTGAGAGGAGTGTATCTAGGGCCCAAGAACAAGATGGGGATGGATGGAAGGATATGATGGAGGACATTCTCTAATTTTGGTTACTAATTATCTTGATAAGATAAGACAAGTGCCTATAACATTGATGGTGGAAATAACCAAGGCTACCATGTATTATCAGTTATATCTGAATGTGACTATAGTTATCAAGGGTATAGTGGATGAAGTTAGGCTATCATAGAGAGTGAGGTCAATTGATGAGGATAAGAGGATTACGTAATTAGAGGAGGATATTGATACAAGATCAATAGAGATATCAAAATTAGTTGGGCATGTATGGAGGATAGAAGCAAAGGTAACAAAGAGGGATATGAAACCTACTACCCTGATAGCCAAGGTTTCATATTTGATAACTAAGATGACTCAATTGAAACAACTTGTAGGAGATGGGGATAGTAAGAAATTTCACTTTAGAATGTGATGTACAATGCGTATAGGCACTGAGGCTCCATGGTGAGTGAGATAAAACTCTAAATATTGTGACTTAATATGGCCTAACTAAGGCCTTATCAGATATGATGGGAATAATGGGTTAGGATAGTTACTATAGGAGTCTTTATAAGGATGATATTCTAACTAGTTAGAGGGAACCATCCTATGATGATCATACTAATTAAAGACCAAGGATATCTTCTATGATAATGAGGATGAGAGACTCGTAAAGATTAGTTGAGCAACCAGCATGGATAATAGGCACCATGGGACCACCTTATATGACACTACCTCATAGCTTGGTACACCACCACTTTAGTAGAGATTAGGAAAGAGATCACCTTGGATGAATTCACCTCTATAAGGTCCACATGAGATTTGATTATAGCATTTTTTATTATCATAGTTTTGATGTACATGAACTTGTGATGTATATATGGATATTAATTACACAAACATTCATTTATATATTTGGACATTTGATGGATATTTCTTATATGATGCTCACTTTGATTTGAGATCTCTAATACATGTGATAAGTTATTGATATGGTGTGTTGTATTATTGATGCATGTTAATTTATTGCTAATTATATGATGTGATTTAATTTTGATGTTGACTATGAATATGATGTGAAATGTTGATGTTACAAATTGTTATTTGATATAATTTTTTATATGGTATTATGATGTGATATAGGCTAATACTAATGTGATTGATGTGATGTATATCTAGTTATGATTATCTAATGTTGATACATGTATATGGTTTTATTGTTTTGATTATCATGCTAGCACACTTAGTCTTTATGATGGTGATATGAACATTGATACAATATGATGATGTGGATAGATTACCCTTATAGTGCATCTAATTTTGGATTTTGAATTTTTTAGTATTCACCATGATTATACAATAAATTATGATAATATTATTTCTAGCTACGTAAGGACTAACAATGCATGAATAAATTTATCATGATATAAAGTATCATAAAAAGGTTTTTTATGTAGATGAACTAAGTCAAGACTCAATACTTAACCTATACAAACAAACAAACAAGCATACACACACACAAAACATGTGAAAATAAAATAAAAATAGAAAAAACCATTGCATTAATGTATTTAAGAAATTATGTGCCTAATTTTACCCCAAGAAATAGTAAGTATAGAGGATAAAATGATGTGAGCTTAGATGATATGAGTAATTAGATTGATTTGATTGATACAGATAGATGTGAAAATGGATTTGAAATGACTTGTTAATCCAAGAAAAAAATTGGGTATTGGGAATATGGGCTAAAATAACCTTTAAAACACCATGTAATTGAGTGCTACCTACTTAATCCATTCAAACCTTAGGATGATTGATTTTTACTCTTAGGGAAGATGAAATGGATGATGTTATTAAAATATAATTAGTAGATGAAAGATACCCCATAAAATGTACAAGTGCTAGGGAGAAAAGTAGATAAGTAACATACTCAATTAAAATGAAAATGATCTTGAACATAGTGGATCAAGGATGAAAGTCCTATACCAAACATGATGAATAATTAGACAAATATTTTGTGGAATTATATCTCTTTTTGATATTATATATATTTTTGATTTTTTTGATTTTTTGATTTTCTTATTTTTAGGATTTAGATTTTAATCATATACAAAGACAAATTCAAATGTATGTACATAGGAAATAAGATGTAAATACAAGGAAATTTAGGTATGTATATATAAAAAAAAATATTGATGTGGGTTTTATGTAACTAAGGAATCTTATGAGGTAGCCTTTAACATTTTAGGATCAGTGAAATAGATTCAGTCCAAGGCACGAGTTGAAAGGTGTTGGGTTTTGTAAACAACTTGGTGGTGGAATAGCAGTGAGAAGAGAAGTTTTTTACCTTAGATGGTTTAGATATGATGTGAGTCTATACCCTCTTGAAATGGGTGGATAGATGGGTGAATCTAACCTAAATTGAGAAAGATCAAAAGAAGCTCAAAAAAGAAGTAGGGTAGGGTAGAAAAGAAGGTTTGTGGATCAAAGTTAGATGAACCCCTTCTAAACTAGATATTGCACTATAGGTTGGACAAGCAGTTATAAAAATAATTCTTGTTTCAGGTTACTATCAACACACAAAATAGTTAATAATCTAAGGGAGAAAAATTAAATAAACTTTAATGTTCATAATCAAAGGTTGTAGCATTTGTAAGACTGCAATAACACATCTACAGAGGGAGATTATGATTTATTAAACACAAAATATTCAAATTATCTATTGCACAATATGGATAACTACATCAAAAAACACTTATACACAACCCAAATAATAAAATACCAGAATAATGGAACTTATTCATTGAATTTTAGGTTTGGAAAAGAACAAAAAATTGTACATCTAGACAAACTTGCAAAATAATCCTTAGAATTTCTTATTAATCTTGATATCCAAAATGATTCTCCTCCCTATAAAATTAAGAGGCTACAATACATATATATTGGGAAGGTTTTTCCTCATCCTCAAATCAATGTCTAATTTTAAATTACAATTATAGAATTCATGCAAAGTATGCATGCACAGGATATAAATAAAATAGACATCCAAAATTGCATAATTTCAATATAAATATTGATATGCTCAAAATAGAATGGAGATTTGAATATATATTACAATAGATATATATTTATATTTAAATATGATTCCATATTATCAATACTTGAATGATCATGCATGATTGTTGTAGTGACTGAAGTAGTTTGAAGCTTGACATGTGGAGAACTAGCTGAAGTAGTAACTGATAATGATGTGGCAATGGTTGTTACTTGAGAAGAACTAGTGGGTTCGGTATAAATCTTCACTTCTAAATGAACTTCCACATGAGGTTGAACTCTCATAGGTGTGTTTTGTGTGTGGTAATAACCTACTCAATAAACTAAATTTATTTATATAATGCATATGCAGTGTCAAATTAAACAATGATACTATCAAAATTGAGAATGAATGGCTTGAATATTCATGGAATCTCATCCATTGGTCTCTTTTGCTCAAAATTTTAATCTATAAATTCAACTCTAAGGGCATTTTCCATAGTCACTTTATCTTTATCAAAATTAATAAATTATAAAACTTATTTACTAGTTTGATACACAGTTCCTTCGACTTCAACTTTAAAGCTATCTATAACTAATTTAAGTAATATTTCAAAATTTGGCATGTTCACCACTACCCTATAGGATTTATCACATTGGTGTCTCTCAAATATTTTAAAATTTTTATATAAATTGTGCTACTGAGACTTTTACCTATCAATGCCAATTATAGGTATTGTCTCTCTTTGATATCACATAGTTTGAAGACCATGTATAGAATCTTGAGTAGTAATGAAGTTCAAGTGATTATAGGCATTATTTTTATCATAAGACACCAAGAAGTTGAGCCTATATTCCAATTATTTTAACTACTTATATAAAGTTAAGACCTTTCCCCATTGAGGCTAAGATTCACCATTGAACATTATCGATTATCGAAGATTCATATAATTTCTTTCCCATAGTTTGAACATTATCGATTATCTTTCTTGGGGTCTAAATGATTTGATTCTACATTAATTTTTGTGTGTTTCTTTCATTGCCTCCCCTATTATATTTAAAAAAGAATAAAAGTCTTCTACATATTCATCAAGGTCATTAGTGTTATTTTTATACTTCTTTTCCAAAATAAATAAATTCTCTCTTTGCTCCAATATTAATTCTTCCCCTCTCCTATCCAATATCTTTCTCTTCCTTACCCTTTGTATGGTGCCACTTTTCTTATCAAAATGTGTGCTTATTATAGGCAATATTGTAAGGACTAGGCCCATTATGTCCTCTTTCCACTCATGAGAATCCTTGACCTAGGAAGATATAATGAGTTCTCCTTACTCCTTAGGTTGACTAGTATGTGTAGAAGTGGTAGGTTTAAAAAATCTCAGAGGAAATATTGAACCACTTATTTGAATTAACACTTGAATAGGTGGTTGACTAACTATACTCCATCCTAAAATGTCTTTTTAGGGTGTGGTATCCACCACATACCTGGTCTATCCTAAAGTATTTAAAATTATCATTATGGCATACTCGACTTGAGTATATTAAAGGATGGACATGCCTAACTGGGTAGAGGGTCTAGGTGGTTCTTGGGGATTAAAAATAGAAACATATACCAAGTTTTAAAAATGAAACTCTATTTAGGGTCTTAAGATTTGATCTTTTTTGAGGTAGAGGTTGAAATAATTAAATAATCAAAAGAATTAGAGTTTTATAGTCCAATTTACTCCATATGAGCATGGGCATATAATGACTTGGTCTTTGAACAATATTTATGTGATGATAAAATGGATAAATGGATGTGACAAATTAAATAGTAGATGACACATTTACCATATGAGTACTCATAATTTTAATGGAAGGAGTAAGGGAAAACACTACCTCATTGAAAGCCTACCTTTCTTCTTTAGTAAGAATATATTTGCTTTGATTGGTAGCTAGTGTCTCTAATGGAATGGATGATTATATAATAACAACTTTAGGGGAATAACTTAGATATATGGTGGCATATGCATGAGTAAGTCTTAGAGTAGGGGATTCTTTTGATATGGATTTAACATCTAAATCCAATGTCTTATATTCTTACAATAATTTAGAAGATTATGAATCATTAATTTCTTGTGCCACTTCTCCCTTATATTCTATATTTATTATCTCAATTCATTTTATATCTTTATCTTCTCCCAATATTTTGATATCCCTATATTTAATTTATTTATATTCAACTATTTCCTTAATTTTTAGTCTTATTCAAGTTTTGTATCTTCTTTGTACAAACATTCTTATTCAGTCCACCACTCTCCTTCTTCATCACTATCCAACCCTTATATAGGGTACAATTACTTTATTTTTGATTCCTCACTTTTCTCTTCTAATTCCCTACAGTGAGGGCCTCATTTGATAAATATACATTTAGTAGGTCTTCTTCTAGTTTCACATTTTGAGGAGACATAGGAGGAGTCTTGGGAGTTTTTTTGTAAGTTACTAAGGATGACCAAGTAGAAATAGGGCTTTGCCCTGAAATTGATGGGATGGGAGATGAATGGGATTAAAAAAATGGAGGATAAGTGGGAATGGAATAAGTGGTATGTGGTAAAGGAATTGAATATATAGATGGAATAGTAGCAAAAGAACTCTGCAAGAATGCAAAAATATTTACTTGTTGAAGACTTACAAGTTTTATCATGTGATAGTGTAGTTGATCTTAAAAAACAAAAATTATTTCTAAATGCTTCATGAATATATCAGATAAACCTTTAGAGACATGGTGAACTTACTCACTCAAGATAAAAACTTTATTTCAATCATAAAACATACCTTAACTTAGGAGTTATTAAAGTAATACCAAAATAAATCTTAGTGAATGCTAGTTTTGTACTTATCAAGTCATCCCCTTTCTTTTGGTAGGTATTTCATGTTTCCAACATAATAAATTTACTAGACTATTTTTTATTTTTAATAAAATAAATATAGAAAGCAAAAAAATTAAATATGAAACTAAATATTGAAATCCGGAAAATAATCTAAGAAATCATGGAAATATTAACCTAGGAAAGTAGGAAATCTATTCTAGAAAGTGAAAAAACTAAAGTAATCCTATTTATATGTTTGAAAACATAACATTTATAAGTTTCTTTAATTGAATCAACCATGAAATAATATTTCAAAAACTACCCATTGACTAGAAAATCAAGGTCATTAACTTGGAGGTCCTTTAGATGAAAAACAATGTTATTAGGATTTCAAAGACTTGTATTAGGGTTGAGTATAGGTTATATATACATATAATTTACAAGTTGAGTGATTAAATGAACTAAGTATGTGCATAACACAAAGTAGATAAAAGTAAAATTAAAAAATAATTCCAAAATATTGCACAAGATAAGATAAGAGCCAAAATCCAAACTTCCACTAATAGAGCTCAAAATTATGAGAAGTAAAAATAGGAGAGTGTTGAGTAAATCCTACACAAAAGGTGGCCAACAGAGCCTCAAAATATAATAGTAACTTCTCCATAAAATGTGGTCAATAGGGCCAATAATATATGAGTAACTCTCATACCTAGAATAGTCAATCAAGGGAGTTACTTCCTAGTCACTTGATCACCCTGCACACATAAACAAGCTTATCCACAAAATTAATAAAACACAAAGTGAGGGAAAAAATACCATAATAAGTAAATATGGGAAAAAATAAAAACACTACTCTAACACCCCCCATAAGAATAAATTAGGTGGGTAATGTAAAAAATTGGGTCTTAACAACAAGGCCTTATGAGGTACCCATGTAAAAATAAATATCTCATAAAGTAGAGAAAAGGAAAAAAATCTCCCCCAAAAGAGAGACACAAGAAGAAGAGGCTAAAAGGTCCCCCAAAAGATGATGTTGTAGTGTTCTAAACCTTAAAAAGAGCTTGTAAGTGAAGATACTTGCTCTTTGTGAAAGGTTTGGTCAATATGTCTGTAATATAGTCTATCATATATAAATATATCATGTCAATGATGTACCTATGAATGAGATCTATAATGAAATTGATGTTAATCTTTATGTGTTTAGTCCACTGATGTGGGACCAAATTCCTACAAATTTGAATGGTACTCTAATTATCGTAGTAGATGATGGTAGTCTATCTAAACTATATATCAAAATCTATGAGAATCCCTTAAAAATAGATGGACTCAGTGGTAAAATTGACATCTCATTATAATTTAACTCAATAGATGATAAATTAATAACAGTCTACTTCTTTCTTGACTTATTAATCAGAACTGAACCAATGGAGAAGCTATATCTTGAAGTGAAATTATGGTTCTAAATATTAACAACTCAATCTAAGTCAATATAGCTAATAAAGTCAATGTTAGTTATATCTCTATGTGAATCCTTAATCTATGTGTGCCTTGAATTTAGTGAAAGATCCTTTTAGATACTCTCCAATACATCTCATGGGGTTCCTGCATGAATCTGGAGACTAGGTCCACTACATTTGATGTATCAGGTTTGGTATGCTTCATCTAGATAAGGCTACCCATAAGTTTTGATGTAAGGTAGCATGGACCAAAGGTTAATTAAAATACACCTTAAGATTTACTCCATATAAAAATGGAGTCAGAGTTGGCTTAAAATCAAACATGTAAAATCAAGCAAGTAGATCAAGAGCATACTTAGGATGTGCAAGAGTAATCCCTGAGTTAGACTGAGAAATATGAATCCCAAAAAATAGTGTAATAATCCCAAGTCAATCATGGAAAATCTATCCTAAAGATAAATTTTAACTATTATAATATATGAAGAAGAGATAATAGTGATCAAAATATTTTCAACATAAAGAATCAAAATCAAGAGTGAATCATCCTACTGTAAGAGATAGACATTCAATCTAAATGACATCTATAAAATCATGATGAAAGAAGTAAGGAATCCATCTTGGCATACCAATCTCAATGGCATGTTTAAGGCCCTAGATGTATTTCCAAAGTCTACATATGAAGCAAGAATCCTCTAAAAATATTAAAGGCTTCTCCATGTAAATCTCCTCCTCAAGATCATTGTGAAGAAAGACACTCTTCATGTGCATATGATGAACATAAAAATGATTGGATGAAGTAATAGTAAGTGTGAGTTTGACTAAGTTCATCATTAAAATTTATGTAAAGGTATATTTTTAGTCAATGCCAGGCACTTGTGAGAAAACCTTGGTGATGAACTGTGCCTTGAACTTGTCAATAGACCCATATGTTGCATGCTTAGTCCAATATATCCATCTGTATAGAACTATATTTATTCCCTTAGGAAGAAGTGTCAAATCCAAAGTATGATTATTGATTAATATTTTATAGTCCTCATGCATGGAGGTATCCCACTTAGGAACATCTGATGCCTCATGAAAAGTATGTGGATCTAAGGCAAGGGCATAAAAGGCATGTGCCCCACTCTAAAACTATGAAATTATCCTCATGTCATTTCAAAGATCCCCAACCCATGTAATTATGATTTTTAGTGTCTACCTAGGCTAAAGAGAAACAAAATTAGATGAGTTAAATAGAGAAACATCATCCTCTAAATTATGTTTAGATGTGGATGAAGATGAATCCCCATCGCTACTTTCACTACCAAAATTAGAAGTGTCCTCAACTTTTAAAACGTGTTCAGGATGATTTGAATCATCTAAATCAAATCCAAGTGTGTCCAATGAAGTGGGAGAAGTGTCAAGTGTTGAGTCTATTGGACTCTCCTAAAAGTGAACACTTCTATCCATGAACAAGTCATGTGTGGTCAAATAAAGAAGGTGATACCCATTGACACCATCTAGATAAACTATTAATATGTAAGTATTACTCTGAGGTTTTGTAGCCTTGCATTTATTATTCAATATTTGAGTCATAAATAGAGATATAAAAACCATAAAGTAATCAACTACAAGTTTCCTATTATGCCAAGCTTCAAAGGGAATGATGCCTTTTAAATCTTTGTGAGGAACCCTATTTTGAGATTATCAAGCATAATTAATGGCTTCAATCCATGAATAGGGTGCCAATGTATTACAGTGAATTATACTATTAGTTTTCTCTTTCAAGGACATATTCTTGTGTTTTGTAACTAAGTTCTATTGAGCACTGTAAGGAATTATCCACTGAAAATCAATTCCCTCTACTATGAAAAATTGCTCAAACTTTTTATTGACATAGTCACCCCCATTATCAGTTTGAATAACCTTGATACATTTCTTATATTTTTGCTCTATAATGACCTTGAATTCTCAAAACTTATTTAAAACTTTATATTTCTACGTAAGGAATTGAACCCATGTGTATATCAAGAAATCATCAATGAAGGTAAGGGCATACTTAGGCCTTGTGATAGATAGTTTGGGAAAAGACCTAGATACATCACTATTTACTAAATATAATTTTTATAAATCCATCCAAGCCTTTATTTTGTCAAATTTATGTTAAGGATGATTTCAAAGGGTGAAACCCTCATAAGACACTTGGAGAAATGGACTTGAGGTAAGCTTATGACCATGCCATTTTTACTGAGTTATTCTAGGTAGTAGTAGTTGAGGTGTCCAAAATTCTCATGACAAATTTTAAAAAATCCATTTGAATGAGTCAAAAATGTAGCCAGAGAAGAATCAAGTGAAAAATGTGAGAATGTGTATAACCTAGCTTGGTGATCTGCCCTACCCAATGCCACTATAGAATCATTGTGAAACTCTCTGATTATGACTCATCTGGTGAAAAATCTACCCTCATGTCTATACTGATGTGAGTGATTTGATACATTGATAGGAAATTAGTTGAAAGTGATGGAACACTTATAAAATTATTGAATGTTCATTTATCCACTTCAACAAACCCTCTCCCTAAAACTTATACTAAAGTGTTCTCACCTAAAGTGATAGAAGACATAATACAAGGATCTAAGGAATACAAATTAACTTGTGAAGATCCCATGTGGTGGGAGTCACCTAAGTTAATATCCCATGAAGAGGTTAGAACTTTAACTACTACAAGAACCTTAACCTTTTTTCTTTATTTACCTTTACCTTTTGACATAGAAGAATGTTGACATGATGAATTTTGATTGACAAACTCAAGAACACCTATGCTGTTTGTCTAGAAGATGAGTTAAGTGATAAATTTATTTCTTCATACACTTGTGTTCATCCTTCCCATTTTTATTGAAATAGGCACACTTAACCTTCTCTTTTTTAGGTTTGTCATTGGAAGAGGAGGTTTCAATGGTTGTTTTTGTAGAGGTTGTTGCTTTCTTCTTCTCTTGATCCTTGTTCTTTTTCTTATTCTCTTTATTAAAAGTCTTTATTTTCCCATTCCCAACAATTAAGGCTTGAGATTTTATGGACTTTAATAAGTCCATTTATATTAGTTTGTCTTTCTCCTAAGTTAAATTGGAAACAAAGACATCTAAAAAGGGAATTTTCCATGTAGTTCCTAGAGCACTTTTAGTGGCATGGAAAGTAGAGACAAAGACTGAGTAATCATGACCTATCTTGGAGAGTATAGAAAGAATAAGTTGGTCATATTTATTATCTATTTCACATTCTTCCAGATGCAATCTAAAATACTTGAACTTGGTGAAGAGATATTGAAGGGTGTCAAAGTTTCTAGGACTTAGGCTGATAAGATTATTTTCAAGTTTATCACCTCTCATCACATATAGCTTCAAAAAAAAAATCTCTTCCAAGATGGTCCACACTTCATTGGGTGATGTGACAGGTTTTGAGTGAAAGAAAATATTAGGATACATAGATAGACATAGTAACCCATAGGCTTAGTCACAGTGGTTGTATCACTTAAATTTTTCTATTTATGTACTAGGTTCAATTTCATTTCTCATTGTAAAATTATGTAAACCCTTACTCCTTAATGTTATTTTCATTTTGGTTTCCATTCATAGTATTTAAAATATGTTATATGATTAATTGAACTCAAATCCATTAGGGAAAAAAAGAAGTTAAACTAGTCCAAGATGAAATTATTATTATAGAATTAAAAGTGCAAGAATAATGGAAAGAGTGAATCCCCCATAAACTATGATATTGTGAACCACCCATAAATTTTTAAAATAAAGCATGCTTAAAATACAGCAGGGAAAGTTGAAAATACGTCTAGAGCAACTAGTGTAAATGTCAAAAAAGATAATCTAAAAAGTAAGGGGACATTGAGTTCGACTGATAATGAATAAAAGGAAAAAAAAGTACAAATTGATTAGGATAGATAAATTATTATTTTTAATGTAAGGGGGTTTGGCCACTTGCCAAACCAGACCTCACCCTCTGGTCTTTGACATGCAAAAAATGATGAGAACTACAAAACTAACTTTCTATCTTTAAAAAAAGGGCTCAAAATATAATATTATTTTTATACTAAAAATAATAATAAAAGATTCCCTCCTTTTAAAATGGTTACAAGTAATGAAACTTAGAATTTAAAAAAAATAAAATAAAAAAAAACAATAACCTCCCCTCCTTAAAAACAATCATACTTCAATAATTATAACGCTATAATATTTAAATTCAAAGTGATTTTTGACTTAGATAACCCTATTGAGTTATAAAAAAAGTGATTAATTTTTTTTTAAAAATTTTGTACTAATTCAAAAAAGGAAAATCACTTAGTAATTTATCAAAACCATGCATTCTTCTAAACCACTTATATGTAACAAAAAAATTATTTTCGATCAAACAAGGATCTACTAGCTGATCAATGCATTAAGATGAATTGAGGGAAGAGTTTAGGTTTGAGTAAGGTCATTTTAGATTTTAATGTGATCCAAGGTCATTGAAGTTTAAGGAAATAGATTGAGCAAGGTCATTATATGACTAAAATAAATGATAGGTCATGGCTCCTAGTGAGACCTTGGGATGGTGAAATGATAGAGAACCAACTTGATGTCAATATCTAGTTATAGTTATGTAATACATGAGTGGTTATGTGTCTAAAGAGAAGGTTAACATATAATAATCCTATAAATTTCCTCTTATGCTTTCTTAGAGTGATCTAATTTGAAAAGTGAGTGTTATCAAAGACCCATGTTTCTATCTAAATGTAATAAATAGTGTTGGATGCTCCTATATTTTAAGAACCAAGCCAAACCCTCTAAAAAATCCTTAGAATATATGTAAATAAACTCTAAATTTAAATAATAGATTAAAAACAATGAAAAACTAGACACATGATTACTAAGGTGGATCTAATACCATATTAGGGCTGAGTCCAAGTTATGTATACATCAAATATACAAGCTGAGTGATTACATGAAATAGGTAGGTGCATACCACAAAGTATCTAAAAGAAAAATTTAATAATAATGTGAGAATATTTCATAATACAATATAGTATCTAAAATCCAAATTTCTATTACCAAAGCTCAAAAATTTGAGAAGTATAAATAGGAGAGTGATAAGTAACTCATCCACAAAAAGTGGTCAATAGATCCCTGAAATATAATATTAACTCATCCACAAAATGTGCTCAACAATGCCAATAATAGATGAGTAAATCCCACACCTAGAATAGTTGGTCAAAGGAATTACTTCCTAGTCACTTGATTAGCCTATACACGTAAGCAAGCTTCTCCATGAAAGTAGGAAAACCCAAAGTGAGGGAAATAAACCCATAATAAATAACTATTGAAAAAAATAAAACCCCTAATCTAACAACATGTATGGTCCAATCCATAAAGGAGAGAACTTATCATGCTACCCTTTCTTTTCATGTGCTTTATCCCATAAAATCACTAAGTATGAAATCTAGAAAACTTTGATTTTGGATCTCTTATCAAACCACCTCTTGACAATGTCTTGGTGTTTTTTGAAGTTATGCAATGCTTCTATTTTGGTATCTTCCATTTGAACTAGATTGAGTAATTTATAATGGATTATTTCATCTTATCCCATGTAATTTTATATGAATTGATACATTTGTAATTTAAGGGTAATGGAAAAAAGGCTACTATCCATACACTAACAGGAAAGGTGAGGCCTTAAGGGATTTATTATGTCTTGTTATATCTACCCATAGTGCATACTTTAATACTATGTCTCATTATATGGTTTTTTCTTGTGCTTATTTATTAATGGCATCCATAAGGTTTTCTTTGGTGGACTTAGCATTTCCATTCCCTTGTGGATAATAATTCAATCAAAACTTGTTTGTAATATTATTCTCATGAGCCCATTCTATAAATTACACTGTTTGAAATGCTAAATCATTATCACAGACCAAATATATTTTGTCCTAAATCAAGTCAATATGTTTTATTCTATAAATTTTATCACAGCTTAGGCTCTATAATTATTGGTAGCCATATCCTTTGTCCATCTAATATAATAATCAATGGCCATTAGCCATATCCTCTATCCATTTGATATAATAATCAATGGCCATTAGGACAAACTTATGTCCTAAAAAAGATTTTGGATTGATCTCTCCAATGAAGCCAACACCCTATTGAACAAAGGTTCATCCCTCGATGAATAGTTGTAAATTCATGGAAGCATGTAAGTCCCTTTTCTAAAATATCTAGTATTCATGGCATGTCTTGATAATATTATGGGCATCTCTTAAAACTATAGGATAGTAGTATCCCATTCTCAATATTTTATGAGATATTGTATTCCTTGAGGGATCTCCGTTGCCTATCTTCTAATGTATATTATTTATGATGTTTATGGCTTATAATCTTGAAACAAACCTCAATTATATGTCTTCATAATTGTTTTTTACAAGACTCCATTCTTTATTATATAGTGAGATGATTTGATCCTGAGGGCTTGCCTTTACTCTCTATTTAACTTAAGGGGGCATGTACCTATGAGTAATTAGTAAATAATATGGACATACCAATCACCACTAGCTACTTTCATTTCATTGATCTAGTCAATATGAATATGTGGATCTATTTCAATCATGAGATAGATGATTCCTTGGATATTTACCATCCTAACTGGTCTAATTTCAAGATCAAATTATTTAAGCTTTGACATCCACTCACCTCTTCTCTTTCCTAATTCATTTTTTCCAAGATTGAGATTGATGGTTGGGTTTAGAGTGATGGCATATGAATTTTTCTTGAGCATATAGTGCTTGAAATTATTTACAACTTTGATCAATGTATACATTTCTTATCTATCATTATATACTTAAAATCTACATATTTTAGATTAGTACTCATGAATACAATTGGTGTTCATTATTATCTAACTTTGGTATGAGTACTAATGCTATAATGTGTTCTAAATAAAATGAATAAATAAATAAATACTTAGTAAAATCAAGGCTAATTAGAACTAGAGCTTGAGTAATAGTAGTCTTAATATCCTAAAATGCCTTCTTGGATTCATCTGTCCACTCTATTTGGTGTCTTTATTCAATATGATATTCAATGTCTTGAAAATATCTACAAATCTATAAATGAATTTTCTCATAAATTTCATCTTGCCAAATAAATACTTCAATTCTTTCTTCCTATTAGGAGGTGTTATCTTCAAGATGCCCTGGATTCATCTCAGTCAATACAAATTCCTCTTTAGTAATGACATGACCTAAAAGTTTTCCTTAGTGACTCTAAAGATTATCTTTTTTGGATTCAATGATACTCAATATATTCTACATCTATCAAATACCTTTTGTAGATGATCTTCATTATTGGTTCTATTTTTTGATAACACTATGAGGTCATCCATATAGATGATGATGAATTTACCAATAAGTCCCTAAAAGATGTAGTCCATGGCATCCTAGAAAGTTTTTCCTACATTAATAATTCTGAAAGGCATCCTTTTATATATAAAAGTGCCCCACTTGGTGGTAAAATCAGTCTTTATTCTATCTTTTACTTCCACTAACACTTGATTATATCCTACAAATTTCATCTAGGAAGGACATCATTTCAAACCCACTGACCATATGGATCAGCTCATCCAAGAAGGGTAAAAGATAGTTATCCTTTTTTGATGATCTATTTAGGTTCATAAATTCCAAACATAGCTTGATTTCCCCATTATTTTTCTTGATAGGCACTAGGTTAGAAACTTAGGTGGAATACCTAATTGGAAACACAATCTTAACATCTAATAACTTCTAAACTTATGTCTAAATGAGGGACTATAAAATTGGATTTACTAGTCTCTAACATTGGCTTAAGGGATTTTGATCTAGCTTCAAAGTAAAGTGTGTGATTATGACCTTGGGATCAAATATGTTTATATCCTCATATGTACAAGATATCACATCCTTGTATTATATGAGTATGCCTTCAATTTTTTATTTCTCACTTTTAGTTCAACTTAAGCCAATATTGACATACTGAGGATGCTCATCAATTCTCAAATTCTCTTTAATGAAATATGAATCACTTTTTTATATTTTTTATTCTTTTATGATTATGGATCCATGTTAAAATTTTAATCTAATGAGACCATTCCCTTTGATATATGATTCTATTTCAGCTATAAGATGCCTTCTTCTCCCAAGTCTTCTATGTTCATGGGTTCATAATCCTTATCATCTATTATTTAAGATTCAAATTCCCCATAATTATTCATAATATGTATGATATAATGATCATAATTAAATAATTAGATGTTCTCTACATTGTCTTAAATAGAGGGGTAAATAACTAAATCAATAAAAACCTACATTTTAGATTCTTGGAGTGGTGCTAAGTTGGGAGCTGAAGATACAAATGAATCTACTATCTGATTTTATTCTCTTAGAAAAAAATTGATGTTGAATTATTTGAAGGATTATATCAAATCATAAATATGTTTTTATACTTTTTCAAGTAAAATAGCTTGCACTAATATTTCCTTCTGATCTAGTTGACAACTAGATCTAAATCACCAAATATTTTTAATTACTTAACATCATGTTTTAGTGAAAATTATAAGCTAATAATCAGAGCTTTACACTTAACTTGGTAATTGGTGCATATGAATTAAATCTATATGTGGATATATACTATTTTACATTTGGGTTGACCAAAGCTATGCCATCATTAGAACCTTACTTCGATCTAGCACCATCAAAGTGTATAGTCCATAATTGTGAAGGACTTGCAAATACTTGTTCATGAAGTTGATGCTTTGTAGCAAATGTGTAATTATTTTCATGTGAAGATGAAAAGTCAACTTTAAAATTTTTGATGTTATATTTTATAATTAGGTATTTCATATTTGGTTTTTCATCAGCTCATATATGATTGGCTACTACTTTCTAGGGTAACCACATATGTTAGAAGTTTGTTGCCATGTACCCATTTAGTGTCTTTAACCAATCACAACTTAGAAGCAATCCATAAGATTCAAGAATGTCAATGATCAGAATGTTGATGTTTTGTTGTTTACATGGATCAAAGGTAAACTGTGTGTTTACATTTGATAATTCTCCAACACATGGTACTGAAGTCTTATCTAGTTTTAGGACCACTCTTTTGGATTTATCTAGAATCAATCCAAGTTCTTGCATATTGCTATGGGAATCACATTGGCTGAGGCACCTAAGTCAACCAAAAAATTATGCAAATTATTACTAAGCATTTTAATGGTAAGAATAAAAAGTGGCACCTTAGGATTGTCCTTGTAAATAACCATGTTGGTGTGAACATCCTTTGACTGGTCAATAAATGATCTCTTAGTCAAAGCCTTAAGTAATAATTCTATTTTTTCAATAATTTGAGCTAGTTCATGAAGACTAATATTTGCCTTAATCTTATTCATATCTTTGACTATATTATATACACTTATACTCTATGGGTATGTACTTTATAGTTGATCATTTCCTTTTAGAAGAGACAAATTATTGTTTGCCTTAGGATCTAGAGGAATAATAGCACTGTTATCCAAAGGCATCAAAATAGTAGCATGATATTTATTCATCAAGTTCTAATTGTTCCTTTTGAACTAATGAAAGGCATGGATTTGATTTATATTATATTCAAGTTCATTCTCATCTTCCATTGGGAAGTGTAAATCATGTGTCTCAAAGAACATTGTTGTGCTAGGACCTAGAGTTGTGGGAGGAGGTGTATCTGGCCAATTTGGAAAACCTTCATACCTTTCCATTTCATTTTAAAATATATAAAAATCAATGCAAAAATCTATGCACTCTAATTCACCTTGTTGTGATGTATTTTAGAATTGGCACCAATTAGGTAGTGTTACTTCCAAAATGTTTGTTTTAGGCATCTTGTTAGGTGGTTGTTGTGTTTTATTTATAGATTTGTTGAAGGGTCTGTTATACCTTTGATATGCAAAATTATAATTAATATTATGATTCATGGTATTTATCATTCAATTCTTCATTCTCAAGAACTCATTTCTTAGCTTCTATATCATTCATTGGATAACATTTAATTATACTTTTATCAAATTAGAAACAATACCTTGGGTGGTAATATTATTAACTGGTATTAGAGATTGGTTCTAATTTTGATGATTTGGTGTAGACACATTATTATTTAAAATGTTGAGGTGTTGATTAGGTGTAGCATGGGATAGAGGCAATTGTGCATACACTTGGTTCTAATTTTAAGCCACAACATTCTGATTAACATTAGGAATGGGATTGATGGTTGGAAAATTAGGACCAATATTGGGTGGAGCTCGAAGTTATAATTAAGGTTTCAATTTCCTGTCAATATTAATGGCTTTGGCATAGACCAACGAAAGTGAAGTGATTCTAGGCACTCTATGGAGAAAGAAAAATATCATAGAGTCCAAGGTATTTTTGTACATTTCAAGGGCTAATGTAGCATTGGGTTTATAGTCATTATCAAACATGCTATACATATTTTATAATATTACATTGAAGGATATAATTGGCTCATTGGGATCTCTCTTCATGTTTGAAAAATGTTGATATATAACACTTGGGTTAGTGACTTATCAAAATTGTGCCATAAAGGTTTATTGATAATGGTTCTAGGAGGTAATTGAATATTATAGAATATCGAGGAAATAGTTAAAAAAGCATCTTTAAAAGGTAAAAGGGAATACTTTTTATGTCATATATTCATGGGTTACATTCATTATCCATAAGAAAGTTTTGAAAACCTTTATATGTTCTTCGATAGTCCTACCTCCTGAGGGAGAAAATGTAAGAAGATAATTTTTAGGGTTTCTAGGCAAATCATGCACATCTACAAGGATGGAAATTGTGGAACTAGCTAACCAATCCAAGGCCATTATATGTGAAGGGTTATGACTTATTGTGATTAGTTGATAATGGGGTCCCTTCAAGACACCTCTATTTGACCTAACTTTTCTATTGGTTTGTAAGGGTGGGAATAATAGCCCAGTGTCAGAGGTGGAACTTGTTAGCTTTATAGATATATCTAGTGTAACTCAAGTGATTTTAAAGAAATGAAAAATAAATCCCTTCTTTTAGTGTTGTTTGAATTCCTATTTATGTGGGTTTTATGCACACTATGTAATCTTATGAGGTATCCTCTAATGTTTTAGGATAAACAAATAAATTAATTCTAATGCATGAGCTGTAGGCTATTAGGTTTTATAAACAACCTAGTGGTGGAATAGTAGTGAGAGTAGTTTTTTACCTTATATAGTTTGACTATGACATGAGTCTATACCAAATTGAGATGGGTGGATGGATGGGTGAATCTAACCTAAAGTGAGAAGGATCAAAAGAAAATAAAAAAGGAAGAAGGGCAGGGAAAAAAAGAAGGTTTGTGAATCAAAGTCAAATGAAACCCTTCTAAACTGTATTTTGCACTATTGATTAAAAAATTAGTCAAAAAATTAAGACTTATTGCAGGTTACTATAAACACACACAAAAAAAAAATAGTTAAAAGTCTAAGGGATAAAAATATAGTAAAATTTAATGCTCATATCAAAGGTTGATGCATTTTTAAGACTATAATGACACATCTAGAAAGGGAGATTATGATTATTAAACATAAAGTATTCAAATTAGCTACTTTATAATATGAATAACCACATAAAATAAAACTTATACACAACACAATGACTAAAATACCAAAATAATGGAACTTATTCAATGAATCATAGGTTTGGAAAAGAACAAAAAATTGTACATCTAGACAAACTTGTAGAATAATATATAAAATTAAATATTATTAATCTTGATATCCAAAACAATTCTCCTCCCTTTGGAATTCGGAGGCTAAAAATATATATATCTTGGGAGAGGTTTCCTTATCCTTCATGAAATGTCTAATTTTACAATTCCAATTATAGAATTATGCAAAATATACATGTGTATGACATAAATAAAATATCTAGCCAAAATTCCATAATTACAATATAAATACACACATGATTGAAATACAATGGATATATAAATCTCTCTTATAATAGAAAACATGCAAACATATATATTTATATTTAACTATAGTGTCATCTTGGCACTACCCAAAGAAGAAGGAGGTTGCATGCTTGTTGTAGTGACTGAATTATTTTGAATCCTAACATGTGGATAACTAATTAATGTAGCAACTAATAGTGATAGGGTAATGTTTGTTACTTAAGAATCATGAGTCAGCCTAGTATAAGTATACACCACTATATGAGATGCCACCTAATTTTTAATTCTTATATGTGTGATTTGTGTGGTCATAATAACCTACTCAATATCCTTAAATTATTCATATAAGGCACATGTAGTGTCAAATTTAGCATTGATAATACCAAAATTGATCATGGATGGCTTGAATATTTATGGAATATCATCAATTAGTATCTTGTGATAAATTTATGAATATCTAAATCTAGATCTAATAGAATCTATCTTAGTCACTTTTTATTTGGAAAAATTAATCAAATGAAAAATCTCTTCACTAGTTTGATACACAATGCCTTCAAATTCATCATTGAATCTCTTTAGAGCTACATTAAGTAATCATTAAAAATTGTCCTTATTCATAAGCTTCCCTATAGGATTTATCACATTGGTGACTCTCCTATCTCTAAAAAATCATATAGCCTCTCTTTCTTGATTGGTAAACTATGCTACCAAGGCTTTTACTTATTGGTGCCAATTATAGGCACTGTCACTCCTAGGGATCACATAGTTTAAATACCATATAGAATCTTGGGTAATCATGAGGTTAAAGTGACTGTATGCACTATTTATAATATAGGACACTAAGAAGGTAAGCCTCTTTTCCAATTTATAAAATTTTAAGACCTTTCCCCATTGATGATTGGATTTACCCATGGACATTCTTATAGTGTTAAGAATGTCATAAAAATTATTTTCCATGCTTTAAACATGATATATTATCATTATTCGGTTATAAATTATTTAGATTTAGAGTACCTTTGTTAGGATTACTCCTGGATTCTATACATTTCTTTCATTATCTCCCTTGTTATATCTATGTAAGAATAAAAATCTTCTACATATTCACCAGGGTCTTTGCCAAAGGAAATAAATTTTCCATTCATTCTAATATCACTTTCCCCCCTCTCTTGTCCACTTTTTCTTCCTTACCTTCTATATGGTGCCACTTTTATTATCAAAATGTGTACTTATCTTGGCAATAATGTAAGGACTAAGCCCATTTTATATATTTTTTGCTCTTAAGACTACTTGACCTAGGAAGGGACAATGAGTTCTCCTTGATCCTTAGGATAAATAATCTATGTAGAAGTGGTAGGTGGAAAAAATATAGGAGGAATAATTAAATCACTTATTTGAATTGTCACTTGAATATGTGGTTGACTAAGCCTGATCCATAATGAGATGTCTCTTTGGGGTGTTGTCTCCACCATAAACATGGTCTATCCTAGAGTAATAAAATTATCATTATGGAAGACTCAAATTGAGTATACTAAAATATGGACATGTATAATTGGGTAGAGGATCTAAGTAGTGCTCAGAGATAAAAATTAGAAATAGATACCAAGTATTCAAAATGAATCTTTATTTTAGGGTCATAAGATTTGAATTTTATTAAGGTAATGGTTGAAATAATTAAAGAATTAGAGTTTTGTGGCATAGTTTGATCAATAAAAGCATGGGTGTATAATGAATTGGTTTCTAAATATTATTATTAATGACTTAAATAGAGAAAGGGATGTCATAGCTAAACTAGTAGATGACACATTGACCATGTGAGTACTCATAATTGTAATTGTTGACCAAATTTGACTTCTAGTCAAATGAGGTCAACCCATATCATTTAAAAAATTTCAATAAGGTTTATACACATATTAGTTGGTCTCATATTGTCCTATATATCTTACATGGCCTTGTCCTAGTCTTTGCCTAAGTTTATCTCCCTTGAATTGGCCTAGTCAACCATGGTCAACTATGGTCAACCCTTGGTCAAAATTAGTAAAAGGTAATTTTTATATAAAATTGTCATAATATATCATTTATCATGTTTTTATGCATTTACAAGTCATAAATTGGTCATTTCCTAAGTTTCATGTGCAAAAGGGGTCTTTTAGCCACTTTTTGGCCTCTTAACATGACTTATACTTAATTTTATGCCATAAAATTTGATACTATGGTTAGTTTAAATGTGAGTCATGTTAGGATAATGTTATTGGAAATTTATAATTTAGGTTAATTAAGTAATAATAAATTTTCCCTAAAAAATTGGCCTTTTACAACACTTGTACAGACTTCTCAAGCTCCCTTGCAACAAAAAATGTGGTGATGTCACTATTCACCTCCCTATAGGTCATATCCATGTTTGGTTTTCATATTTTTCACAAAAAGTTTCATCTAAAACTTATTTATCTTATTTATCTATTATAAAGAAAAGAAAGGTCAACTTCAGGTGCTCACTATGGGTCGTACAGTTTGAGTTGGAGGAAATGATCTTTGGGGTGAATAGTAATTTGAGTCATCTTCACATCCATAGAAAGAACTTACATTTTAGTGGATACTTATTCATGAACCATAAATTTTAATCTAGGAATATTTTTATGCATGTTCAACCATGAGGGGCTCTCCTTTTGAGCCTTTTTTAGTTTCTCTTGGTTTGGATTGATGTGTTGGTGTGTTATAAGAGTCTTTACATGATCTTCAAGCATTTTTCATGTTTCATCTTGTGTTGGAAAGTCTAGTTGTTTGAGAGAGCCTCTTTTAGGCTTATATATGCTTGAAGAATGCCTAGTTTTCACTTACAAATGTTCTAGGAAACCATGAATGGGATTTCTCATGTTAAATGGAAGTAGGGGGTGTTTTTTTTATATGTTTGAATCCTAGAATATACATTTGAAGGTATTGAGACTAATTTTGAATCCATAAAAGGGTAATAAATATAAAATTATGATTTATTAAGCTGGAGGGGATCTAGTAATATCTAAAAAACCTTGCTAAAGGTTTGAAACTGAACAAGGTGCTCTAACCAAGGAGGTTTGTAGTCAAGGGTGAAGGGAATCCTTATGCCTAAAAGCCAAATTGGAGGTCATTCTCATTTTTTGCCTTTTACATGCTTTCAAATTGATTGGATAATGTTTATATAGGTACATGAGATGTTTTAGATCCATAAAAATCCAAAGGAAGCCTTTCGAGCAAGAGGTTGGGTCTCAAATGGTAAGTAGGCCTATTAGCAAGGTCTAGGCCTAGTACCAAATAAGGGTAAGTATTCATTTTTGGGTCTTAAGGAGATAATCCAAGGATGGTAACATGTTTTTGGGTCTATATATAGGTTTTTGAGCCATTTTTTTCAAATAAATTCATTAGAAGACCAATTCTTGTTTAGAAGCTCTTAAAACCTCACAAAATGCCCAAAATGGCTCAAATGGTCAACTTCAATTGCTTAGAACTTTCATAATATCTTGAAAGGGACCTGGATATATTTAAGGAGGTTATAATGGGTCCTTAAGAAGACATAAGTTTCATTTGGAAGGAATTATAATGTGCCACCTTTATGAATAACTGTTAAGAGGGCTGGTCACTCTAAAACCCTCTTAAAACCTTGTTTGAGACCTAGAGGAGAAAATGAGCCTAAAAGTGCCACCAGTTGGAGGATTTTGACCCTGAGTGATGAATATAAGTTGTTAAAAACTCCATGAATATCACATCCATGGATTTTTTTTATATGAAACTATATGGATCAGAGGAAAAAAGGGATTGTTTTGACCATTTTGAGTGGTGTGTAGGCTAAAAGAGGATTTAGAAGATGAAAAAAACTTTTTGAGGAATATTTTAACTTTATATAACTCCAAAAGTTCGCCTAATCTCATTAATCAACTTGAAATATCTAAAACTAGGTCCTCACCTTTAGCCAGCTAGTGAACACTTGGAGAAAGGTGAAAAGCAATTTGCAAATCCTTTTAAAGGTTTTTTTTCTTGAAAATGATGATAGGAGAACATTTTAAAAGTATCATTACCTATTTTTCATGGATAATTTATGAAATTTTAGAAGTTTTGAATGCCAAGTGGAGAGGGTTGTAGGGAAAAGAGATATTTTGAGACTAATAAGTGTAATCATACATGGCCAAGATGATATGAATGGTAAGGATAATTAAAAATTCATGTGATGGATTTTTTGTAACCCATAATACTCATATTCATCATAAAATTTGATCAAGTGTATATTTTGGGTAGTTTTGGAAGGCAAATTATGAGGGGCAATTTTCTATGCATAAAAAAGGAGTTTTTTGATCATTTACAGGTCTTGGATGATTGAAGATGACATTTAGAGATCATAAAATGATATTGGTCACCTTATCATTCTCTCTCATTCATGTGTAACTTATATTCACTTGGTGACACATGTCCTTGTGCCTCTTCAACTTCTCCTCTCTCTCCTTCCAAGTTTTATAAATTGGGCCTTCTTAGCCATTGTTTGTATCCCTCTGCCTAGGTATGACGAATCCATACCAAATTTGTGCATTGATTAAATAAATACAAGTAATTTTACCTCATTTTAATAATTCACTAAGTTTACATGATAGTGTTTGGTCTTGTGCAAGTGTGATGTTTTATTTGCCTTTCACATGTTACTCCTATTAGTACCTAGTTTGTTATGATATCTTTCTTGCAGGTCAACAAAAAGTGTCAAGTGAGGTTTATGGTGTAAGTGAGTAGGATACTCAATATAGTATCTTATAATTCCTATTTTTTAGTTTCTTGTATCCTATGTCATCTCTAAGACCCCATGTTGAAACACTAATGTGAGAGAGAGAGTTGATTGAGTGAAGTATAGATGTAACTTGTTATTGATTCCAAGTGCATATAGAAGGTATGAGTAGATAAAAAAATTTGGTGTATCACATCCATATATTAGGCTTACTTTCATGTTATTCTTAACTCTTTTCAACCCCCTCAAAGTTTTATTAGTAGGGACATGTGCTTGAATGATACATCAAAGGGAGCTAACCTTTATCTACAAGTTCATCTCACAATTTTGCTCACCCACAACAAGTGAGATGTCCCAGTTTTACCACTTGGATTAGAGGCTTATAAAACCTCTTATAATAGGGTAAATATAAGTGTCAATATTAATGGAGGGAGTAATGGAAGACACTACCTCATTCAAATCTTGACTTTCTTCTTTTATAATAATATATTTTCTTTGAATGGAAACTAGTGTCTCTACTGGAGTGGATGGTCCTATGAAAATATATTTAGGGAAATAAATAGATTTGTGGTGGTAGATGCATGATTAAGTCCCAAATTAGAGCTTATTTTGATATATATTCTTAATTTGACTCCAATGTCTTATCTTCATACAATAATTCAATAGATGTTGAATCATTATTTTATTGTGCCACCTCTTCCTCAACTTTTGCATTTATTATCTCAATTCATTATTTTTTTTCACATTATCCAAATATTTTGGTATATTTGGATTAAATTTATTCTTACTCATGTATTTCCTAAAAAAAAAATGTTTTCTTTTGGTTATATGTCCTCTTTAGACAACCATTATTATTTAGTCTACTACTCTCCTTATTCATCACTATCCAACCCTTGGATATGCTCCATTTCCTTTCATTTTTATTCCTCCTTTTCCTCCTTTGATTCCTCATATAGAGGGCCCCATATGATAAATATACCTAGGAGAAGTCTTGGGATTTATCTTGTAAGTACTATGGATGACTGTGTAGAAATTGGGCCTTTCCCTAAAATAGATGGGACAAGAGACGAAGGAAATTAAATATATGGAGGTGAAGTGGGAATGGAGGAAGTGGTAGGAGGTAAAGGAATTGAAACTCCATATGGAAGAGTGAAAAAGTAACTCTACAAGAATTCAATAAGACTTACCTATTTAATTGTGTCTAATAGAGTCAAAGGTGTTAAAGAGATTATTATTTCTTGTCCACCTATATGAGGTGAAGTCCTTACAATTATTGTGAGGAAATACACTATAGCTACTGGTTGAGGGGTTGGGAGTCCCTTAATAATGTTATTCCTAATCTAGGAATCCATATACCTTTAAAGGCATATTCCTATGATAGATTAAATTATTATTTTTATATAGAGTAAGGATGACCATGCTCTAGTGATAAATGAACCCAAGGATAGGACCATTGATAGATTTCAACTTTATCTTCCTCATCCACAATTTTATATGCTCATTTCTTGGTGATTTAAGGATCATATTAGATTGCTTGGGCCACCACCATTGCATTATTATGTTAATTCATGCAAATATAAAATTTTGGAATCATTTGTAGCATTGATGAAAATTTGACCATGTTCAAAACTCTTATGTCAATTGGGAATATTAAATCCCTTCTTTATAAGGTCATTAGGTATTGCCTAAATATATTTATAGGATCCTAGTATTGATGTTATGCTTAATTTAAATCATAAACATCTTAACCTTGTTGATTGCAATGAGGTGTCTCCTTAGTGAGTATTACATTTGGTAAATGCTTAGATGGGTATTGTGATAATACCTTTGTGTTTGACACTAATAGCCCCATCCAAACTATTATATATTTGAAAGGATATCTATTTCTCTACCAATTTATCAAGAAAAAAATGAGGTAAATTCAGAAGAGGGGGCCCTATTTACCTCCATCCTAATTTTAGTGCTATCAAAATAATAAAAATAATATCACATCTTTAAAATTCTTCATATTATATTGTAATAAATCCCTGGCATAGAGCACCCAAAATTTCTTGGTACACTAATAGGTATATCTCTTCAACTATTTTCTTTATTTCCCTCCTAAATATGTAAACATGTGTATGAAAAAGTCATCACAGACCCTATTATTCAAATATTCTATAGATGGTTCCCATGGTTATCTATAGGTTATGTGAACTATTACCATAATTACAACTAGCTCATAGAACATCATATAAAAATTACCATCAAATGGCCTTTCCTCAATTTTGAACATTTGTGCTCTAAGCCTAACACTGATAACCTCACTGAGTGTCATAATTTTATAAAAGGTCAAAATGATATCTGTAAATTCTATCCATGCCTCATGTACATAAGTGATACTATAAATTCCATATAACCTATTCATCAAATCCATGGCTACTCTAATACATGTCCTAAATTTATTTAGGGGAATATAGGAAACCACTCATTGAATACTCAAATTTTCAACTTTCTCAAGCCATTGATTGAGATTGCATTCAATTATGTTATGGTATAACCAAATATTGGTTGTGATCTAGTTATACTTTATTTTAGGAATTGGTAGCCATATATAGCTTTTAAAGTGTTGATCATCATCATTGATTGTTGTGTTTTGGCATTGATGTTATTATTGATGTCAATGTTTCTTGCTAAGATGCATGGTGAGTGATCATTGAGGTATGTGAAAAGGTGAGTTTGATATTTTAATTTATGTCACTGAGATTATCATTGATGTAATTAAGGTTTTTTTTTTCATCTTATGAGTCTTGATTGTCACAAAGAGGTATGAT